>SNQJ01S0061040.1:26566-41014 GCA_010110895.2 Picea sitchensis | reverse complement strand
GGGATCCCAGAAAACCAATACGACAATTGGATTTGACTCTCCCTAACTCAGGATGCTAATGTTTGTTTTGAAAACTTTGGAGAGTTGTACTCACAGCCTAATCCAAAGTGCTAACCCTAGTCTATTGTTGGTGGAAGATCCTAGAAACAAAAATGTTCTAGATAGTTTTTAATTAGCATTTGTTTTATAGTTGTTCTTTACTCAAAGGGTGTACGGAAGTGAAACTGATGGAATGATGACTCAATGCCCAAAAAGATGCATAGAATATGATAAGCAATTGTTTCTTTTCAATGAACGCCTATTTAAGGGAAAGTGAAGGAGTCATTTTCACTTTCAAACACTAATATGAAACATCCTCAATCAATTGGTTCTCAATCGAATCCAATGCAATGCTAAAACATTTTCAAAAACGCCTTCTAATATGCAAATCAAGCACTAAAATGTATCTTTTTCGTTTGTATGCGAATGATAACTAATTCAATGAGGAAAACTTCTCCTATCAACCACCTTTTCAGATCAAGGAGATTCAGACAAGTATGACCAGATTTCGCACACACAACACACACCCTCTTGCTGTGATTGAAGCAAGAAGAAAACAGAAGACAAAAGATGACAAAGCAAACTCAAACAAATCACACAAAAGAGAGGTTTTCGAAGAACAGTGACCTCAAAAAGAAACCAAGTGAGAAGAGTCACAGACTTCAGATGTCCTTCACTAGAGTTCCCGCTCAGTCGGATAGGAGAGGAAAAAAAACAGCGGATCGATTTCAAGCTCTCAACAGAAAAAACTCAAAAATAAGGAAGAAGGGCATAAAATCTGAACAACAAGGTGTTCACTTCTTAGGAGGAAGCATGTCAAAGGTCAAAATAAGAATCATAGAGTCACAAGCAGCTCAACAAGTGAAGAAACAGGGTTTGGACCTCCAAAAAATGTAATTTTTGAAGAGATTTTGTGAAAAAAGGGGTTGGCGCTCTGGTGTAAGGGACACTAGGGAGTTATAACACTCTTTCCAACACCTTCAGGGAGTGTTGGCACTCTGCTAACATGGCCAGGGGGGCGCCAGGCTCAAAAAACTCATAAAAATGTCCAAAAACCCAAAATTTTGATCAAATTTTGACAGGCAAGCTGAGTGTGATGGGGCAAAGAGTCAATCATCAAATGCAATCAGATATGAAGGGGTGAACAAGGTCGGAAAGAAACAAAGGGTAATACAAGGTCTTATGAGGAAAAATCAAAACTAAAAGTTTTGATTCGATTCTCCCCAACGGAGTCGCCAATTTCTGTTGAAGGAAAATCTCCCTGCAGACAGGTAGATCTCCTCAAAGAGCTAGACTCTTAACTCTAAGACATAAAGTGATTATCATGGTCACTGACTTCCTTTTAGATCTAGGTGGACTAGTGTATGAGGAGGAAGGAGAAAATAAGTACCTTTTACCGATGTTTGTCCCTTCACGCTCCGAATTGAGCTCCAATCTTTCTCTCTTCGATAAGCCTTGTAGACAAACAAAGTACGACCACTTCCTACTCTATCAAGATTATTCCGAAATAGGTCTATCTACTAAAGAGACAAATTCATGTGAGATTGAACACAAATTAGAAAGAAACTGGCCAAGAAAATTATATTAATGAGGACAAAACATTGCTTACAGCCGTAGATGGATTGCAGCAGTTTCGTCAAGTCCTCCTTGTCTACCCCTTGCTCAAAAGATCCATGATCTGAATGACGATAGCTTCATTGATTGCTCCCTATGAGATCATAGGGCTCTTGCTTCCAAATTATCTCTGTTCCATCACCACTTATAAGATCATAAGTTTGGTTTGATTCTCCCTTTTTCGTCCCCTTTCACCATGAGAAAGCTTGCTTATATAGCCTTGGAGAGGCTCAACAACTTGAGATATCCTTGGGGTGAGTTGAGGATTTTCCTCCTCCAGTTAGAGATCTTCCTTAAGATCATGGCTTGATTGAGGATTCGAACTCAACTGCCTTCTAAGAATGAAAATATCCTTCCCCCATTCTTCTCAACAAATCAACTGCTGCCCAAAATAGGTAGCACTCCCTCAAAAGGGCACTCAGAGCATTATAATGCTCCCTAGTAGTGTATAGGGGAGCGCCAGCACTCTTGAGGGTAGGAGCTCTCCTGAAAAAGGGTTTATGCAACACTATAATGCTCCCAGATAGTGTATGGGGGGGCGCCAACACTCCTGAGATAGTTATAGGGGAGCACTCCCCTCCAAAAACTCAAATTTTTGGGTGCTTTCAGATGTCAAAAGATTCATAAGCCTGTTGACTCATTTCTCTTCTTCCAAATCAGATTCTTGAGGTGTTTCAAGTGTCCTTCTCATGTCATTATAGGCACAACATAGGCATCATGGAAGTATGCTTTCTTTGACACTTGCGACACTTGTGAGCAAAATGCGACACTTGCGACACTTATAATGACGACACTTGCGACACTACCGAAGTGAGTAATTTCGATGTGTAACAGACACCTTTTTTGCACCAACCCAAAATACATGATTGATTATAACAAGTGATAGGCATTGGAGAATTTAATCCCTAAATATTGTTAATAAAAACCTACCCAAGTCTAGGAGCATATTTGGCCTTGGATATTGGGTAGCTTACAAATATTATTCCCCAAGACTTCTAATCGACAACTATTCAATAGTCAAGCATAGAGTATACCATGTATGGGACACTGAATAGTTTCTATAATACAGTACCCAAGATTCTTGGGGACACTAACTCAATAACATAAATAAATTAATCTACAAAGAGATGAAGTAAGGTAGGCGCCATTCCTTGTCAATGAACACCAATCCAAAGGAACAACCCAGGTAGACCTATCATAATATTGGGCCCTAATTTAAGTCAACATGTTCTAATTCAATATAGATCCTATGCTACAACATTTATCTCCTAGACAACTACCATGTAAAACTGACAAATTGTGGATTGGGATAAATAGATAGCTAACAATCTCAATTCTCATATGGTAGTGTTCAAAGTAAGGGAGTGCATGTACTATTATCAAGTTTGGATTCTAATCAGTTGTTTTCACTCCACTTTAATTAAGGCCAAAGAACATAATGCATATAGTTCCATACATTTCCTTTCTTTGGGCTTATAGATGACAAAACCGGATAAGATTTTATATGACAATGGAATATATAGTAGTTGTTATCCTAAGGTTTTGGGTAGTACAATTTCAAGGCCATTCCCTTTAATTATAACCTATTGGGGATTGGTTTGAAGGCTCTAATTTATCTTCCATTGGATTATTTAGCTTTTCTAATTCCTCAACTATACTCCCTTACTATGTAAGATATATGGTTTCTTTAGGATAAATATGTATGTAGGTTATTGTAGTAATTGAAAAGTAGATTGGAGAAAAGTGAAAGACTGCTTCCTATGAAACCATAATTGTTTCACTTATAGAGAAATATTCAACCTTGGAATGCTAAAAAAATATGTAGATACCATTTTAGTTTAATGATTGTATTCCAACTGTTCACCCATATGATAAAATACGACCCATGTACAACCATGAGATTATATGGAATCTCTCTTACAATTTCACATGAACACACCCTTAGGAGTATCAAGCCCAAAATCCATATGAAGAAGATTCTCTCTTTTGGGATAGGGAATACCAATTCAAATACCAATTAGAAACTAATGTGCCTCAATATTAGTCTAAAGGTAGTGCACAAACCGGTTTTAGGAAGGAAAGACAATATGTCAGATCAATAGTAATCTCTTTGATTTTGTCAATGAGTATGATAGTGGAACACAAATGATATCAAAAGAAGTGAATAATGTTGATTAATTGGGTTGGTTCTCATTGATGTCAACCCTTGAAGAAAGTCCAGTAGCCCCAACAATATGGTTAAGGGAATTAAGTTTGTTTGATGTATAATGGTATGAGTATTAGTATATTTGTAGGTAAGACTATTCTATATGGATAATACATGTCATGCAATTTCCGGTGATATGTGGAATGTCACATAACTCCTCACAGTTAGAGAGTTATGGCCTTGTGAAGTTGGAGAACCCTCTTGAGTTATATCGAAGCCCCTAGAAGGTCAAATAAGTCAAATTATTCTAGAAACCCCTAGAAGAAGTTGACTAGTCAAGTGGGTGAAACTAGGAGCTAATCATGGGTTAAGTTGTTGGAATACAAAAATAATTAAAAATAAATTAGTTGCAACTAGAAGTGGAGAGTTCACTATTTGTGGATAAAGTGGTTATAAGTGGAAAAGTGGTTAGAAGTGGGTTATCCCTAAAAATAAGGAAGTTGGGTTAAGTTGGTTAGAAGGTAACCCATTAAGGAAGCTACATGGAAGTATAAATAAGAGAGAAAGGCTCTCCTATTAGAACCTATTGAGCACATTGAATATCTATTATTTTGTAAGGTTTATTACATGTACTCATTGATACATATGAATTTACACAATTCTAAGGTAGCACAAAGGGTTGACGATGAAAGTTTTGGAACTGCAGAAATACTGAAAAAAACCCTAGTTTTTGAGGTGTACGCAGGCTACCATGGAGAAGGGTGCATGCATATGTGGGCTAGCAGTATAACAGGGTGCGTACGGTTGGGAAAATCCATGAAAAATTGAGGATATGAAGATGCCAAATATCTAGAGTCCGAAAGCAAGCTCCCAAGAAGGTCTACAATGATAAGGTACAATAGATCTATCTACAGGTTCAAAAGGCATGTCTTATTTCTATGTGTATTTGGATATTATTGTCTACATGAGATATGGTTATGGGGGTTTTAGGATTTTACCTAGAGAGGTTATTCTTTGTATGACACTTACTGTACAAGCCAGATCTACAAAAATACAATGATGGTATATTTGATATATATCATTGGTACATCTTGTTAGTGTTGAGGCACGTCTTGTATTTATTGGCATATGGTTGAGGGTTTTTGTGGTACATGGTTGAGATCTATTAGTTGTGAAGTGGTTATGAAGTTGTTGTTGTAGTGTGAGGTTGTATATCAAGTGAGGGTTTTGATGTCTAGTCCATGTGAGGGTTATTACACGTGTTCATGATTATACACACATGTATGGAACATGACTAGATAGATATAGATGCACTTGGTTAAGGGATATATAATATGATGTATGCACAGGGTACAACTATAGATAAGACTCATTGATAGGTTTCAGGTTGAGGTGACAGAGGCAACAAAGTGTTTGAAGTTTTAGAAAAGGTGAAAACTCTAGTTTTCTAAAGGTGTACGTAGGCTACAGTACAGACAATGCACATACATACACATGCCGTAGTATAGACAAGGCACATACACACACAATTTGAAGTATATATACGTTGCGTACTTGTTTGGTTTTTATTGGTACAAGATGAGTACATGTACATGTTGATTAGAGGTCAGTGGCACAATTTGGTTACAAGTTAGTGGTATAGGTTGGTACATGTTTACAATGGTATATCTCACAGTGATAGTGTGGCAGTGATTTCATCATTTGACGCTTATATTTTAGGGCGGTAGGATGGGGCAAGGATAGGTGGTTGTAGCCACCTTCCGGTTTATCCAGAGAACATAGGGGGTTGTAGCCTCCTTCTCGTTATAGCCAAATAATTGGGGAGTTGGAGCTTCCCTCAGGTTATAGCCTGAAAAATAGGGGGTCGGAGCCTCCTTCCAGTTGCAGCTGGAGAACAAAGGAATTCAGTGATTCTAATGAATGTAATTCTTAAAGACATATAAGAAAAAACATTTTGTGGTTATCTCCCGCATTGGGTTTTCACGTAAAAATACTGGTGTATTGTGTATGCGTATGGTTGTTCATTGTTCATGGTTTATTTACTCTGCACTTGTTGAATGATAATGGTATATTGATCATAAAGATAAATAGCAGTTACATACTGTGGTTAAAAGGATTAAAAATCTCTATTACTGATTTACCCCCCATCTCAGTAATCCAACAACTAACTAGTGTAGATACAAACTCTAATTAAAGATGAATATAATTTTTAGACATGAGTATCAACAACTACATCATTCCACAAGACACACACCACTTTTGATGGTGTTCACATCTTGAACCTAGATCCTCTACTAGAAAAATTTTCCATAAGGAAGGAAAATCCTATCAATGATGAAGAAGTGGTGCAAAGACCACTTGAGCTTGCAAGAAAAAGATGGTAAGAAAAAAAAATGACCCTACAAGGATCAACAACCAATGATGAAAACAAACTACAGAAAAAAGGAGACAAGGTTATGTCTAAGCTAATATACAATAAGGATATTGCATTCATGAATATAAATTTCGACCAAAAATTGATTAGAAACCCTATTTGGAGATGTCAATCGAAGGTGATTGGAATATTATGAGTAAATAGTGAAAGTAGAGGT
This sequence comes from Picea sitchensis, assembly GCA_010110895.2. Lineage (NCBI taxonomy): Eukaryota > Viridiplantae > Streptophyta > Pinopsida > Pinales > Pinaceae > Picea > Picea sitchensis. The sequence goes on along the minus strand of SNQJ01S0061040.1, from coordinate 34,624 downwards.
AGATAAGGAAACGTATATTAGGCTTTCATGTGGACTTAAGAATTTTAGGTTCACACCAGTAGATGAGGCTAAGGAATTGAAGATTCAAGTGAAGACTCTAACAAAGGAGAATGCCTTCCTAAATGATGAACATTTCAAATTATTTTTGAATAAGCAATCAAGGTTGTTATAAAGTTAGTCAATTCTTCATTATAATATCCATCAAAGTTAGTCTATTACCATAGTGTAGAGGGGTTATTATCACCCTCTTCTTCTTAAATTAATGCAAGAAAGAGACAAACCAAAAATAAATGACCCTACAAGGATTGACAACCAAGGATGAAAATGAATTTACATAGAAAAAAAGGCTCATGTCTAAGCTAATCTATGATAAGGATATTCATACATTACCACAAAAGACTCATTAGAAATCCCAATTAAAAATGTGAGTGAAAACTGATTGGAAGATTATGAGCAAGTTATGGTAAATAAGGGAAAGTATATGAAGCTTTCCCATGGACTTAAGCACTACCTCTTCACAATGGTAAATGAGACAAAGGAAATGAAGAGTCAAGTGAAGACTTTAACAATGGAGATTTCAATGAACAGTTAAAACTATTTTTATCCAGGAAACAAGGTTTTCCTAGAATTAGTCAACTATACAGGGCTTAAAAGTTATAGAGACACCTGCATTTGCAAAATTAAACTATGTGAATGTTGAGTATGATATCGTTTTACTTCTTTAAATTTGGAGATCGTGCAAACACTATATATGAAACTAAAGGATGTGAAATCAAGACAAAGCTATGCTATATACACACTTAAATCAAAATAGATAAACGCTAATTATTAAATCAAAGGGATGAAATTACTACCTCTATTTCTATAAAATAGAGCAACGATGGACAAATTGGTGGGCCCTCCCAATTGGATTCACGTTGCCTAAAAACTCAAGGACATAAAAGAAAATTGGAGCACAAATTCTATCTCTGAACATCAATGCAATGCTTTGTATTAATGATGGTTCAACACAGTGCAATGAATTCAATCTATGTATAATATGATCTAGTCTCCCTATACATAATTTGATCCGAGTTTATATAAAAATTCGCATCAAAAGAACATACAGGTGAACCCAGAATGGATCCCCTGTCTCACGCCTTGGACATATTGATCATAACAAAAAAATACAAAGATGGATGCAATTCGATCTTCAAGTATTTTGTTGGACAAGGATAGATTCGAAAATCATTCCAATCAATATTCTCATGACATATTTGCATGAGAATATCTCCAATTCTTGGTCACGACCATATTCGTTTACTGAGCACGTTGTTTTGGGGTAGGCTTTGACCGAAGCATGACGCCTCCTTTGTTTGCTCTGGAACCAATGCGATGGACATGGAATCATGTCAGGGAATTCATGAAAATAACCCATGTCGTTGATTCCCTTCTAGAACCACGAGTATATGCCGAACATGGAATTGGGTGACATGACCTCCATAGAAGTTACATGACCTATACTAGTCAACCATCGTTAGTAATAAAACAACCTCTAATTTCTTCAATCATCAAAAACAATGGGGAAAACATTCATAAACCAAAAGCATTACCTCTTAAGCTCTGAAATGACCTTTATATGAGAAATATGGTGAAAGGAGTGAAAATCATGGGAAAAGGGTGGTTATGTCAAGTAAAAAAAGGGTAAACTAACAATGCAAATGGTGTTAAATTGGAGGCCTCACATGGTCCATTTTCATTATTGATGGGTCCCCTCGTGTTTGTTAATGGTATTCATAAATGACTGGTAATTAGATGGATTTTACCATGCTCGACATCAACTCATTTATTCGCATGTCATAGAATCGTATGATTGTGGTTGGGGTGAAGACCTTGGGCCTAGGGGGCATCACTCATTCATGCTACCCCTCCCAAGTTTCCCTAGAGTGTATCTATTTTATATGAGTACTTTGATTTATATTGTTACATAGATCCACATTGTCTTTACTCGTGGCTATGATCTCTTTGATGACATGAATTCACCATGTATTTTTTCATGACCATGGTCTTGCATTTCACTTCATGTTTCCCTAGTGTATTGTGTTGGTGATATTTCTTTGTTTCTCTTCTAAGCATGGGTATGCCTACCTCCGGGGATGATCTATATATGTTGGTTGATGACTAATTTCAAATACTCACTGGTTCCTTGATCTCTTAGATCCTTCCTTACACTTCTTCATGTTTATGGATATGTAATGTGTTTCAGCCATCAATTCCTCTTCTGACCTCACCCATTAGGAGGAATATGTTATAGATATATTTTCCACCCTATAGACACATGGATAATCTAATGGTGTTTTCATCCTAAGACACACTCTTCTTCCTTGTATTTCTCATATTTTGAGGGGGTCGCACCTTGCATCACTAGCAAGGTGTGATCGGTCACATGCTACACTATTGGCAAGGTGTGATCTGTCACTGGATAGATCACTGGTAGCTCATGATCGATCCTGTCACCTTTTATATTTGATGAGTTATGAGGAGATTAACAATGGGTGAGTTGTCGATCTCGCATGAGGATATTGGGAACTCATACTAGACTCAGAGTTCACTAAGTTCTAGTGATATATAAGAATCCCCTAGCCTCCTCCATCAATCTATAAAAATAAGGAATTCCAAGGGAGGAGGGGAAGAAGAATTCATAATAAACTTATGTTACTCATTTTCCACAATGCTTCAACAAGTCTTCAACATTCATATATGAGTTTTCCTTGCTTGTGTGAGGGCCAAGGATGAGTTTGAGAAAGAAACTGGGAGAGGCTTCAATTAGGACTCAAGGTAAAACTTGATTGATGTACTATTTATCCACTTATTAATATAGATATGCATGGTTTTCCCCTTCCATTGTTGGTGTATTCAGTTATGCACAATGGTAAATGGTAGGTTCGATAGTCCTTGAGTAGATTGGGTTAAATCTAGTTTAGATTTGAAATTCCTGGTGCTTGAAGGTTTGAGACTGGTATGCTTTTTTCTCTTGTGTGCAAGAAGTAGGTTGTAGGAGTTGGAATAAGATTTCTAGATTTGTATCAACTAGGAATACACAGGGACAACCATCAAGAATCAAGTTTGAACCATTCTATCTCCTCATATCATAATTTAGGATCAAATATAATAGATCCAACAGAACACTTTTTTGTTATGTATCATGCAGTCTATCTTGGATCATGGGAAAATTTGATGGAGTGCTCACCTATCTATAGGGGGATTTCTCCACAACACGAAGGAATTGAAGAGTCAAGTGAAGAATCTAACAAAGGAGAAGAATGTCTCCCTAGATGATGAACATTCAAAACTATTTTTGATTAAGCAATCAAGGTTGTTGTGAAGTTAGTCAACTCTTCATTATAGTATCAATCAAATTTATTCTATTACCATAGTGTAGATGGATTATTCTTACCCCTCTTCTTCTCAACATAATTCAAGAAAGAGTCAAACCAAAAACAAATGACCCTACAATGATTAACAACCGAGGATGAAAAGAAATGTGCACAGAAAAAAGAGAAACTCATGTCAAAACTAATCTATGATAAGGATATTTGTACATTAACACCAAAGATTGATTAGAAACCCAATTGAAAATATTAGTGAAAAGAAATTGGAAGATTATGAGCTAGCCATTATTAAAGCTAAATAATGGCAAGTATATGAAGCTTTCCAATGGACTTAAGTATTACCTCTTCACAATGGTAAAGGAGATAAAGAATTAAGAGTCAAGTGAAGATTTTAACGATGGAAATTTCTTTGAACATTTAAAACTATTTTTATTTAGCCAACAAGGTTTTCCTTCCTAGAGTTAGTCAACTCCTCATATTGTATGAATATGAAATACAAAAAGAAGAAAACAAGCAAAGCAAAGATTCCATTACATGAAGAAAAAAGAGAAATCTACGGTGAAGATATTCAAAAGGAACATGATTGAAAGTATCAAAGTGGAAAGTGGAATTCTATGAGATATATGTACAATTGGCTAAGTTGGAACAATGGATACATTAATATGTTAGAACATAGAAATGAAGAATTTATATGTTAGAACATAAAAATGAAGAATTTTAATTTTGGCTAGCAAATTTTATTTAATTATATTTTCAATCAAACTCTCTTCCATCTAAACATGATCACGATGTACACGAACCCCCTCATGTTTTGAGAGTATGACAACCACTTCATAACTCATCCCTTCCTTTGAGGATTTTTTTGGTTAGATATTTATTTATTTATAAACATATTTATTTTTTATATTATTAAATATATGGAGAATTTAAATGAAAAGCGTAACAACTTTTTTTTCAAATTATTCTAGGTAAATTTTATTAATTAATTTTATTAATTAATTTTTTTTTACACATTTTTAATTTTTTAAATTAAAAATTTATATAATAAAAAAATATGTATTCATTTATTACATTTTCATTATTAATTTATATTTTTTTTTATAAATATGTTTATTATTAAATTTAATATTTATATATTNACAAAAAGAAGAAAACAAGCAAAGCAAAGATTCCATTACATGAAGAAAAAAGAGAAATCTACGGTGAAGATATTCAAAAGGAACATGATTGAAAGTATCAAAGTGGAAAGTGGAATTCTATGAGATATATGTACAATTGGCTATGTTGGAACAATGGATACATTAATATGTTAGAACATAGAAATGAAGAATTTATATGTTAGAACATAAAAATGAAGAATTTTAATTTTGGCTAGCAAATTTTATTTAATTATATTTTCAATCAAACTCTCTTCCATCTAAACATGNTATATATATATGATTCGTTTTAAACTCATATTTATTAATTATTGAGAGGGATCAAATTTTTTAAAGTGTAATTTTTTTATCATTTAATTTCATAGTGCTTGATGGATATAGGTTTAAGATGGATTTAAAATGGTTTAATTTTGTATATGTATGCATATAGTTATTTATTTTTTATTGCACTAAGAGTAGCTAGCTGCCCAAAATGAGATTTCACATTTAGCTCATGACCACTTGAGATAATNTATCATTTAATTTCATAGTGTTTGATGGATATAGGTTTAAGATGGATTTAAAATGGTTTAATTTTGTATATGTATGCATATAGTTATTTATTTTTTATTGCACTAAGAGTAGCTAGCTGCCCAAAATGAGATTTCACATTTAGCTCATGACCACTTGAGATAATCCTCTAGACTTAGTATTATATATTAATAATATTATATATATTTTTTAACTTGCGGAATTAACAACTGGGCGGTCTCGTACTCGTGTGACACGGGGTCGATTCTGACTGCTACCACTATAACCTCCAGGTGTCATATGTATTCCCCTTCCACAGGCACATGTAAATAAGGGGATTTGAACTTAGAACCTCATCAAACATAACACTTCATATCACAACACTTGCGAATTGAGATTCCCCCCGGGGGCTTATATTAATAATATTATATTATATATATTGTTGTTATAAATTAAAATCGTAAATTAAATTAAAATTTTTGGGGTGAAAATAGCGAGAGAAAAGGAGGCCAAGCTCCCATGTTATGACTAGGGTTTCCCTAGATGTGTAACTGCTCTTCCCTTGCGAACATTTGAGGAATGCCTTTCTCTTCTAGGAAGGATATTGGTGTAGGTTTGATGCCGCCAGAGTCTCGGATCTTATTTTTTTGGTCCACCCTTCACTTAGATCAAACGATGCAAGGGAGAAACTATGTTGGTTTATGTGCCTGGGTACTGGTTGAAGTTGAAAATTTTCAATATTCTAAATGTTTTTTTGGGTTCTTGTGGAGTTTGATCCTCTTGAAAGTCAATTATGGGTGATTCTTGTAATGATTATGAGGAATTTAATGAGTTAGTTTGGTCCCTAACACCAAGAAAACATCTTCAACCATAAAAACTCCACTTTGTTGAAAGGTTGGATATTATTCCCCAACTAGAGCTCTTGTCCTCGAAGCCAAGAATGAAATCCCTCATTCCATCTAGGAAGGCTTTGATTGACAATTTTACAAGCCTTTGATATAGTCCAAGGATTATGGACACATGGGTATCAGAGCATTGGTCTCCGCAAATTAATAGTCGGGTTTTTGCTTTTTCCTCTAGTTGAGGGTTCTTTATCTTTATTTTTTAAGTAAGGAAGCACGAGATCTAATATTTCGACCTAGGCCTTTTTTCATGGGTTCCAGGGGAATGTATTTGTCCTCATGGACCCTAGACTTATGCCCAGATCGAGAAATTATTGCATCTCTTTCCTGGGTTAGATTGCCTCTCCTTCTGTTGATTTGATTTTCTGAGATGACAGGTCACTTAGAGAGAATGGGAATACATTGGGTTGTTACATTACTTGTGCAAAACCAAAAGGTAATTTATACTCCTAGGCATGAATATGTGTGGAGGTTGACCTATAGAAAGAGCTCCATGAATCCTTGCAAATTAATTTTGGTGGATGGAGTCATCAATAAGTCTTAGATTGTGAGCAGATTCCATTTAAAGGAATGGATTTCCATGCTTATGGACACTTTGACAAAAACTACCCAAAAGTTCAAGCATAACAAGCTTCTCAAAGTAATAGGTACATCAAGAGGTAAGGAACAATTAGGTTTCAAAAAGGTCTAGAACAAAAGAAGGAATTCCCAACAAAAAAATCTGACTTCAAATCTATCTCAAGAGGGTCTATGTTCTTCAAGCATTAACACATATGAAGTACTTAGGAACCCAGAGGAAAAATAAAATCTAGAAAATGCAAAGGAAGCAGTAAACCTAGAAAACATGGAGAAGGAAGCGAAAAAGGAGGAAATAGCCAATACAAATGATTCAACTCACACAAATAGTGGCCACAATCCATCACCTGAAGACTCGGTGCTTAATGCATAAGAAGAAGAAGAGGCTAATGAAGAAGAAAACAAGGAATACTTAGAAGAGGTAGAGGAAGAAAGTGGGGAAGCAAAGGAATCCAAGGAAGAAGAAAGGGACATAGATCTAGAAGAGGACCAAGTGGTGGAACCACATTTGTAGGTTCAACCTACACCTTATAAATCGTTTGTTGAAGTTCTAAAGTATACTTCAAATCCCTCTCCCCCCCCTTATAAGGGGAACAAAATCCAATCAGGATCGAAGAACGCAGGAAGTGGAAATGAATATTCAGAAGGGGATTCAAACAATCCTCAAATCTCTTCTTTTAGGATAAATATATATTGTTTTTGTGATTTTCTTTGCAACCAATTTGTGAGAATTTATTCATGTATTCAAGAAATCAATATAAAAAGTTTCAATCTCTTATGTAAGAAAAATGTTTCTGACAAGGAAATGTACCATTCCATCCAACAAGGAAATATTTTGAAACAACATATCATCTTTCTCTATAATCAACGACAAATTTTGACTACATTTAATACAAATATTCCCCAGTTATATATATATATATATATAAATATAAATATAAATTAATAATATTAAAAATTGGGTGAATTAGTTCTAAAGGTTTAGTATTTTAAGTTTCATGGGCATCCGTGGCTTATACTAAATACAATCCAAAAATTCTAATAAGTGAGTTTAAAAATTTACCATAAAGTTTTTATTTTTTTTAAATAAATAATAATATTAAATTATCTAAAATATTAATATAAATTAAAAATATTATAATTCAATGTATTAGTTTGATTGGTTGTCATCAATTTTGTTGGGTATTTGACTATTTATGTGCTAATATATATTTGGTTTGAATCTTTTTGGATAAGGCATTCTAGTTTATGTTGATAAATTTAGTAGAGATGTCATCCATGAATTTATAAAAACATCCCCACATCGTTGGATGTTAGGTTTCTCTTGAGAATGAATATATTCCTATTAGGTTTGGAATATATATAAACCTATATATATATATTCTCAAAAAAATCCAAAAAGATGTATCCCTATACTCATGTATGATATCTTTAGTAAACCCATCATTGTAAACTATTATGTCTCTTCATCTAAGTAATTCAAAACAAACCTCAACTTCAACTTACACAAAACAAACCAATTGCCCAATATCATTAACAACA
>SNQJ01S0061040.1:0-16172 GCA_010110895.2 Picea sitchensis | reverse complement strand
AGGAAGCAGTCTTTCACTTTTCTCCAATCTACTTTTCAATTACTACAATAACCTACATACATATTTATCCTAAAGAAACCATATATCTTACATAGTAAGGGAGTATAGTTGAGGAATTAGAAAAGCTAAATAATCCAATGGAATATAAATTAGAGCCTTCAAACCAATCCCCAATAGGTTATAAGTAAAGGGAATGGCCTTGGAATTGTACTACCCAAAACCTTAGGATACCAACTACTATATATTCCATTGACATATAAAATCTTATCCGGTTTTGTCATCTATAAGCCCAAAGAAAGGAAATCTATGGAACTATATGCATTTTGTTCTTTGGCCTTAATTAAAGTGGAGTGAAAACAATTGATTAGAATCCAAACTTGATAATAGTACATGCTCTCCCTTACTTTGAACACTACCATATGAGAATTGAGATTGTTAGCTATCTATTTATCCCAATCCACAATTTGTCAGTTTTCCATGGCAGTTGTCTAGGAGATAAATGTTGTAGCATAGGATCTATATTGAATTAGAACATGTTGACTTAAATTAGGGCCCAATATTATGATAGGTCTACCTGGGTTGCTCCTTTGGATTGGTGTTCATTGACAAGGAGTGGCGCCTACCTTACTTCATCTCTTTATAGATTAATTTATTTATGTTATTGAGTTAGTGTCCCCAAGAACCTTGGGTATTGTATTCTAGAATCTATTCAGTGTCCCATACATGGTATACTCTATGCTTGACTATTGAATAGTTGTCAATTAGAAGTCTTGGGGAGTAATATTTGCAAGCTACCCAATATCCAAGGCCAGATATGCTCCTAGACTTGGGTAGGTTTTTATTAACAATATTTAGGGATTAAATTCGCCAATGCCTATCACTTGATATAATCAATCATGTATTTTTGGTTGGTGCAAAAAAGGTGTCGACAAAAGGATTTCCCAAGGTTTTTGATGTTGAGCTTATCAATATGTTTGGGAATTACAAGAGCCACCTTAGTATAATCCTATTTGGAAGTTAACAACTATTATGTTCCTAAGTTCCCAATAAATGCATTACCCATCATTGTTATATAACTAGGAAAATTTGATATCGATATATTTTGTTGTCAAGGTAAGGTATCCTAGCCTATAATTTTCCCTTTTCTCTCTTCCTTCACTTGTCATGAACTTGATAACTACATCACTTGGCTTATTGTTTAACTTTCAAGGATCACATTTGAGCCCAAATAGAGTGCACACTTTTTAGTTCCCTATTTGTTTCGACTTGTTTGACAAATTGGATTTTAATATTTGAGGGCATTGTTTTGACAAAATGATCTAGTTTATTGACTTGTATTATGATGATAAATGTAGACTATTTGGTTATTATGATTGGGTTCAAATTGACATAATGGTAAATTCAAAGGAATTTTATTTAAATGTTTATGTGAAACATGGATAGATAAAATTTACATTGACATGACATAACTTACATTATCATTCCATATGGTTATGGTACATGAAATGAATATATTTGAGTTCAATTATTTTAAGAAGTTATCGATGGTTCATCTAGTATGACAAGGATGTCACGTGTGTACATTGACACGGGATTATGTCAACATTGTATGGGATATGTATTGATTCATAACATGTCATGTGATATATGATATGATTTAATGATGAATGTGGAACAATTTGATACACCAAATTAAGTGTCTGTAGGCACAAAGAATGATCTAGATTATTTTCGGCACGAAATGAGAGTGGAGATATAACACAGAAATATACAGAGATATTGAAAGAGCGACAATAATATAATAGAGATATACCATAAATATAACAAGATTCACATATATACAGTAATACACAATTTCTATTAATGAGTGAAATGTACAAAACTGTAGAAATACAAAGTGAAAGACTCACTAGAATGGTGGAAGCGTATCTCTAAGAAGAGATGTGATGGCTACTCGCATTCGCAAGAAGATGGATTACAATGAGGCTCTAAATGGATTTTTAACATAAATAAAATCCAAAACCCTAACCCCGAAAGATGAAAATGCAACAGTTTTGTGGACCCTGTTTTGGGTAGTTTGGTGTATTAACTTCCCGAGGGCGTAAAGTTTGAATACAATCTCCATTTGAGGTTCATGATAGCTCATTGGAAAGGTATCGCCGAGGAGAGTCATTTTGGGGGCTCAATCAGATCCTTCGAGTATAGTTGAGGTGCTTGATCCCTGAAAAACTTCATTTAGGCCCTCAAAATGGACCCAAAAGTTTAGGAACCAAAAACCTGCTAAAAATAGTAAGTTGCGAGAAGATTGTTTTGTGCCAGTTGGAATAGGTGGGTGGCCACTGATAAACACCTATATCATCCTCCCTCCTTCCAAGGCCATAACTATTTAACTGTGAGGAGTTATGTGACATTCCACATATCACCAGAAATGTAATGACATGTACTATCCATCTAGAATAGTCTTACCTACAAAAATACTAATACTCATACCATTATACATCAAACAACCTTAAGTCCCTTAACCATACTGTTGGGGCTACCGGAATTTGCTACCAGACTTGCTTCAAGGGTTGACATCAATGAAAAACAACCCAATTAATCAAAAATATCCCCCTTTGGCATTGATTGCAACACTCTAATGCAAAACTAGATTCATATTCCTCATGCTCCCCATGTGACCATCGCTCCCCCTGGAAACATGCCTATGTGCTCTCTCGCCAAAAATCTTACTCTTTATTCATGCACCTGATGAATCTCCCCCCCTTTGACATCAATGGAAAAGGTAACTTCCCATCAGGCCTGATCCCCCTAATTGAATTGTCCTTGGGGTTTCCCCCCCTAACTAAACTCTTACTGAAACTGCTCCCCCAAACTAAATTTTCCTCTTTATGGTGCTTCCTCATGTAAATCTAAGACATATATGATAAGCATTCAAAAGAATTCATTTTGGAGTATAAATTACTCCGAGTCTCTATCGAAGATACTCAAAATCTTCCCTTGGAAGATATTTTGTAAAGATATCTACAACTTGTTCTTTTATTCCCACATATTCAACTCTGATTTTCTTCTCTGCAACCCATTCCCATAGAAATTGTTACTTGATTGGAATGTGCTTTATCTTGGAGTGCATCACTGGATTCTTTGAGATACTGATGGTGCTCGTATTATCACAATATATTGGAATGGGCTCATCATACTCAACCTGTATATATGCCAAAGTTTGTTTCATCCATAGAACCTGTGTACAACATGTTGTCGTTGCAATATACTCTTCTTTGGCTATAGAAAACTATATTGATGAGTTTTTCTTGCTTAGCAAAGATACCAAAGACTCAACCAAGTATAATGTTGCTCTACTTGTACTTATCTTGTCATCAATGCAACCTGCCCATTCTACATCTGTGTAGGCAATAAGTGATAGATCCTTTCCTTTTGGATACCATAATGCAAAATCTGGTGTACCCTTGAGATATTTGAATATCCTCTTTACTACTAGAACATATGATTCCTTTGGTGTTGCTTGAAATCATGCCACCTATCCAACTACTTGCATTGCATTTGGTTTGGATGCTATCACATAAAGTATGTTGCCAATCATTGACATGTACTGCCTCTGATATGTAGACTTTGAATCATCGTTTTTTCTTAACTTGCAACTGGTTTTCATAGGAGTATTGACTGGTTTGCAATATTGCATTCCAAACCTCTTTAGCATTTCTATGATATACTTTGTTTGAGAAATAAAAATGTCTTGGTTTCTTTGACATATATGAAGACCCAGAAAGAAGGATAGTTCTCCAAGTAATGACATTTCAAATTCATTATGCATATCCTTTGTAAATTTATGGCTCAACATGTCATCATCACTTCCAAAAATAATATCATCAACATAAACTTTAATTAATAAAATACTATCTTGAGTTACCTTGATGTAGAGGTTGTTGTTTGCATTTCCCTTTTTGAACCCTTGTTGTTGTAGATATCTGCCCAGTCTAGAATACCAAGCTCTGGGGGCCTGTTTTAGACCATACAAGGCCTTCTTCAAATTGCACATGTAATATTCATTATTTGACAACTGAAATCCTTCTTGTTTCTCAATGTAGACTTATTCTTCTACTTCTCCATTCAGAAAGGTTGATTTCATGACCATCTGATACACTTTAATATTCTTGGAGCATGCATAAGCTAGGATCAATATGATTGCTTCAATTCTAGCAACTAGGGATAACTTCTCTTCAAGGTCGATAACTTCAACCTGTGTGTATACTTTACATACCAATCTAGCTTTGTTCCTGGTAACCTATCCATCTTCATTCAATTTCTTTCTAAAGACCCACTTTGTGTCGATCACATTCTTGTACCTTGGTCTTGGAACCAATTCCCAAGTGTCATTCTTCTCTATCTGATCCAACTCTTCATTCATGGCCTTTATCTATAATTCATCCTTGATGGATTCTTCAAAACTATTTTGTTCAATCGAGGATAAGAGTGATAGGTGCAGTTGTTCTAGTGAACAAATTCTTCTTCTAGTCTCAAATCATGCATATTTGTTCCCGATAATATGATATGAGGGATAACTCTTATGTATTCATTTTCTAGGTGTCTTTGGAGGTACTTGTTGTTCTTTCTCTTATAATTCTATTTATTCTTCTTCATATTCCCCTTCTGCTACTTCTTCATCCTTTGCTTCTTCTTCCTAAACCTATTCCACTGACTCCTTTTCTTCTTCCTTTATTTTCCGTCCACCTGTCTCATCAACCATTACATTTATGATTTCCACAACTTTGTTGAGCCTTAGATTGAAAAATTTGTATGCTTTCTTTGTACTCAAGTACCCAAGAAGTATTCCTTTGTCCACACAAGAGTCAAACTTTCCCATTCTTCCATTTTCTCTTTTGATGTAGCATTTGCTTCCAAAAACTCTAAAGTGCTTCACATTCGTTGGTCTTCCTTTCCATAGCTCGTAAGAAGTTTTATCACTGTTATTTTTTAGCATTACACTATTTTGAATGTGAATTTTTGTATGCACTGCATGTGTCCAAAAGAAATCTGTCAACTTAGAATCCATTAACATTGTTCGATCTGTTTCATGTACTATCTTGTTCTTCCTTTCGACAACTCCATTTTGTTGAGGTGTCCTAGAAATGGAGAATTGTCTTTTATTCCATGCTTGCTGCAGAAATCCATAAATTCCTTTGAAGTAAACTCTCCTCCATTATCAGATCTCAAACATTTGATTTTTGAATCCATTTCATTTTCAACCATTTCCTTGTATACCTTGAAGTTTTCAAATGCTTATGATTTCTTCCTGAGAAAACAAACTGCAGTCGTCCTTGTATAATCATCAACCAATAACATAAAATATTTCTCACCTTTTAAACCCTTTGTTCTAGTTGGTCCAACTAGATAAGTATTCACAATTTCCAGTGGTCTTGTTGTGGAGTATTCCTTTGATTTGAACCTGGTCTTTGTTTTCTTTCCTTGTTGACAATACTTGCATAATGTGTTGGTTGGCTTCATGATCTAGGGCATTTCTCTAAATGCTTCCTTTTTGTTGACTTTGATGAGGTTATCGAAGTTTATGTGACCCATTATTTTGTGCCACAGCCAAACTTCATCTTCCTTTCCTAAACAACACTTTTCATTTTCAATTTCACTTAATACATATATATTGCTTGAAGTTGTTACAGCTGTTGCAACCAATTTTCTTGAACCTTCGTTTCTTATCTTGCACTTATGTGAATCGGACATAAGTTTGTGACCTTGGTCATAGATTTGAATTACACTTATAAGATTGTGTTTCATATCTTCCACTAGTAGAACATTTTCTACCTTCCTATCCTTGTTTCCAATTCTAATTGTGCCCTTTCCAATGATTCTATTTGAGTCGTCATTTCCAAAGGAGACCGGTCCATCTCTTTCCTTTCTCAATGTTAGAAACTTGTCCTCATCACCTGTCATGTGCTTTGAGAAGCCACTATCAACATACCAACCATGCTTCTTATGTTTAGCTTGTAGAGCGAGTGTGCATTCTTCATTGTTATACTAATTCTGCTTTCTTGTCCATATTCTCTATTGAGGTTCATGTATGTGACTTTTGTTAATCTGTTGTGATGCTCTAGGAGGGACTTTCATTATACAAAGTTTGGCCATGTGTCCAAATTTGTTGCACTTGTATCATTCCAATTCAGTGCTCAAGGATTCAAATCTGTTGTAGCTTCTTCTATGTGTTTCACTAGGCCTTCTTGGATAACCATTTTGTGCATGACTTTCAAAGTTATTTATGTTTATGCTATTTTCTCTGCAATTTGCAGCTTTATATCCAAAATTATTACATGCATAACATAAACCAAAAAAGATAGTTTGATACATGGTAGTTGAATATCTTCTTAAATGAGTTATTCTTTTGAATCCTTCTTCGTCTTGAGGCCTACTTGTTTATGACTATCATTGATTATGAAATATGAATCTTCTAGGTAGAGGAGTGTCCATGTGATCTTCCTTGTAAAACTTCTTGTCTCCTCTAACTATCTCTGCATATCTTCTTGGATGTGTTTATTGATCTGTTGCTTTGTTGCTTGATCCCTTTTCTATATGATTGTATCCAAGTCCGTACTTTTCATTATTTGGTCTCTGACTGTTAATAATGTTATCCAAAACTTTATAACTATTCTGCATGTTTTTCTTTTGAAGATCTTTTCTCAATGTGACAATCTCTGCATCCAAATTTCCAATTGCCCTGTCTCTTTCTTCTAACTATTCCTTAAGTGATTCTTCAATTCTTTTGTATTCTTCAACTTGAATTTTTAACTCAATGATCATATGTTCTAGTTCTTCATAGTTGGAATTTTGTGTTTCCTCTTTTCTTTTGAGTTCCTCCCATAGTGATTTGTTTTTCTTTTTTTCTCTTTTTATAACTTCTATAGCACTCAAAAAAAATTCTCTGTAGTCAACTTATACCTCTTCATATTCCTCTTTGGTACCTTCTTTATAAGAGTATTTTACTTCCATGAATAGAACTCTTTCTGTCTCACTTTCACTGACTTCATCTTCGTTTGATGAGGAGTTGTCTTCTTTGGTGCAAAAACTTTTCTTGAAGACTTTCTTTTTTGTTCTTTTTTCTTTGTATATTTGTTTTCTATTTGAATCATCTTCCTCATTTCTTTTCTTTTTCTTATGAGGACATTTGTTAACAAAATGACCAATACCATCACAATTAAAACAAATCAATGGAAGCTTACCTCTATATCTGTCGTTGGTTCCCTTTTTCAGTGTTCTGACGAAGTTTGCTACTTCTTCATCGTCTTCGAAGATGTCACTATTGTTGCTATCTTATTTTTCCATTTTATTGCCCTTTTGATTTGACTTCTTGGATGCTTTGAAGGATGCTTCTTTTGTAACTGGATTCTCCTATTCGGTTCTCATTTCATAAGCTGTGAAAATTCCATGTAGTTCATCCATGCTTATAGAATCTAGATATGTTATTTCTTCTAGTGATGAGATCTGAGGATCAAATCTCATTGGAAGAGATCTTAGTACATTTTGAACAATTATAGATTCATCCACTTCTTCTCCCAATCCTCTGATTGCATTCACTATTTCATCAACTCAGAAGAAGTAAGTTTCAATATTCTCATCTTCCTTCATCTTCAGCTGTTAAAATTGACCTCTATAAGTATGAAGCTTTGTTGCCTTGACTTTTTCATCTCCTTCATAAAAATTATAAAGTTTGTCCCAATTCTCCTTTGCGGAGCTGCAATGCATAACTTTTCCATATACTGAATCACCAATACCATTCAGAAGATCATTTTTGGCTTTTGAATTATTTAGATAGATTTTCCTTCCATTTTCATTTGTTGGAGGAACAACAGGTTCTTTATATCCATCTACAACTGATTTCCAAACCTCAAATCCCTATGCTAGTATATATGTTTTCATTATTTTTCTCCATAATCCATAGTTATGTCCATCAAACTGTGGTATTCCATTTTTTTACATACTTTTTCTTTCCATGATCTACCTTCCAGTGGTTAAACTGATTTTTGAATGAACCCGCTCTGATACCAATTGTTGGATTACTGAGAGGGGTCATGAGGTGTGAATCAGTAATATAGATTTTTAATTCTTTTAACCACAGTATGTAAGTGTTATTTATATTTATGATCAATATACCATTATCATTCAACAAGTGCAGAGTAAATAAACCATGAACAATGAACAACCATACACATACACAATACACTAGTATTTTTACATGGAAACCCAATGCGATAGAAAACCATGGAATGATTTTTCTTATATGTCTTTAAGAATTACATTCATTGGAAGCACCAACTTCCTTTGTTCTACAACTGCAACTGGAAGGAGGCTCTGACCCCCTATATTTTCATGATACAACCTGAGGGAAGCTCCAACTCCCCAATTCTCTAGCTATAATGAGAAGGAGGCTACAACCCCCTATGTTCTCCAACTACAACTGAAAGGTGGTTACAATCATATATCCTTGCCCCATCCTGTCGCCCTGAAATATAAGTGTTAAATGATGAAACCACTGCCACAATGTCACTGTGAGATATACCATTGTAAACCTGTACCAACCTGTACCAATGACCTGTAACCAACATGTGCCACTGACCTATAATCAACATGTACATTTACTCATCCTGTACCAACAAAAACCTAATAGGTACACGACCTTTATATATTGCGTCTCGCATGTGTACACTCCATGTCTATACTGCAACCTGTGTATGTACGCACCCTGACTGTACAACAACCTGCGTACATCTTCAGAAAACTGGGGTTTTCACCTTCTCTGAAACTTCAAACACTTTGTTTCCTCTGTGACCTCAACCTTCAACCTTTCACTGAGTCTTATATGTAGTTGTACTATGTCCATACATCAGCTTATATATCCCTTAACCAAGCGCATCAATATTTCTCTAGTCATGTGTCATACATGTTTATATTATCATGAACAAGTGTAATAACCCTCACATGGACTAGACATCAAAACCCTCACTTGATATACAACGTCATACTACACCAACAACTTCACAACTACTAGCTCTCAAACATGTACCACAAAACCCTCAACCATATGCCAATAAATAAAAGATGTGCCTCAACACTAACAAGATGTACTAATGATAAATATCAAATATACCATCATTGTATTTATGTATATCTAACTTGTACAGTAAGTTCCATACAACCAATAACTTCTCTATGGAAAATCCTCAAACCCCCATAACCATATCTCATGTAGACAACAATATCCAACTACACATAGAAATAAGATGTATCTTTTGAACCTATAGATATATCTATTGTACTTGATCATGGTAGACCTTCCTAGGAGCTTGCTTTCAGATGCTGGAGACTTTCCATATTCATATCCTCAAGTTTTCATGGATTTTCCCAACTGTATGTGCTTTTTAATACTGTCATCTTGTGTACGTATGCGCCCTTCTCCACTGTAGCCTGTGTACACCTCAAAAACTAGGGTTTTTTTCCAGTATTTCTGCCATTCCGAAAATTTCTCCATCAACCCTTTGTGCTACCTCGGGCCTACGTAAATTCATATGTATCAATGAGTACCTGCAATAAACCTTACACAAAAGTAGATATTCAATGTGCTCAATAGATGCTAATAGGAGAGCCTTGTTCTCTTATTTATACTTCCATGTAGGTTCCTCAAGAGGTTACCTTCTAACCAACTTAACCTAGCTTCCTTCTTTTTAGGAGAAACCCGCTTCTAACTACTTGTCCACTTATAACCACTTTATCCACAAATAGTAAACTCTCCACTACTAGTTGAAACTGGTTTATTTTTAATTATTTTCTTATTACAACAACTTAACCCATGATTAGCTCCTAGTTTCACTCACTTTGACTAGTCAACTTCTTATAGGGGTTTCTAGAATAATTTGACTTCTTTGACCTTCTAGGGGCTTCTATATAACTCAAGAGGGTTCTCCAACTTCACAAGGCCATAACTCTCTAACTGTGAGGAGTTATGTGACATTCCACATATCATAGGAAATTACATGACATGTACTATCCATCTAGAATAGTCTTACCTGCAAATATACTAATGCTCATGCCATTATACATCAAACAAACTTAATTCCCTTAACCATATTGTTGGGGATACTGGAATTTTCTATCGGACTTGCTTCAAGGGTTGACATCAATGACAACCAACCCAATTAATCAACATTAGTCACTTCTTTTGATATCAATTGTGTTCCACTATCATACTCATTGACAAAATCAAAGAGATTGCTATTGTTCTGACATATTGTCTTTCCTTCCTAAAAACGATTTGTGCACTACCTTTGGACTAATATTGAGCCACATTAGTTTCTATTTGGTATTTGAATTGATATTCCCTATCCCAAAAGAGAGAGTCTTCTTCATATGGGTTTTGGGCTTGATCCTCCCAAGGGTGTGTGCATGTGCAATTTTAAGAGAGATTCCATATAATCTCATGCTTGTACATGGGTCTTATTTTATCATATGGGTGAACAATTGGAATATAATCATTAAACTAAAATGGTATCTACATATTTTTTTAGCATTCCAAGGTTGAATATTTCTCTATAAGTGAAACAATTATGGTTTCATGAGAAGCAGTCTTTCACTTTTCTCCAATCTACTTTTCAATTAATACAATAACCTATAGACATATTTATCCTAAAGAAACCATATATATTACATAGTAAGGGAGTATAGTTGAGGAATTAGAAAAGCTAAATAATCCAATGGAAGATAAATTAGAGCCTTCAAACCAATCCCGAATAGGTTATAATTAAAAGGGATGGCCTAGGAATTGTAGTACCCAACACCTTATGATAACAACTACTATATATTCCATTGCCATATAAAATCTTATATGGTTTTGTCATCTATAAGCCCCAAGAAAGGAAATGTATAGAACTATATGCATTCTCTTCTTTGGCCTTAATTAAAGTGGAGTGAAAACAACTGATTAGAATTCAAACTTGATAATAGTACATGCACTCCCTTACTTTGAACACTACCATATGAGAATTGAGATTGTTAGCTATCTATTTATCCCAATCCACAATTTGTCAGTTTTACGTGGAAGTTGTCTAGGGGATAAATGTTGTAACATAGGATCTATATTGAATTAGAACATGTTGACTTAAAGTAGGGCCCACTATTATGATAGGTCTACCTGGGTTGTTCCTTTGGATTGGTGTTCATTGACAAGGAGTGGGGCCTACCTTACTTCATCTCTTTGTAGATTAATTTATTTATGTTATTGAGTTAGTGTCCCCAAGAATCTTGGGTACTGTGTTCTAGAAGTTATTCAGTGTCCCATACATGGTATACTCTATGCTTGACTATTGAATAATTGTCGATTAGAAGTATTGGGGAATAATATTTGCAAGCTACCCAATATCCAAGGCCAGATATGCTCCTAGACTTGGGTAGGTTTTTATTAACAATATTTAGGGATTAAATTCTTCAATGCATATCACTTGATATAATCAATCATGTCTTTTGGGTTGGTGCAAAAAAGGTGTCGACAAAGGGATTTCCCAAGGTTTTTGATGTTGAGCTTATCAATATGTTTGGGAATTACAAGAGCCACCTTAGTATAATCATATTTGGAAGTTAACAGTTATTATGTTCCTAAGTTCCCAATAAATGCAATTCTCATCACTGTTATATAACTAGGAAAATTTGATATCGATATATTGTGTTGTCAAGGTAAGGTATCCTAGCCTATAATTTTCCCTATGCTCTCTTCCTTCACGTGTCATGAACTTTCTAGCTACATCACTTGGCTTATTGTTTTACTTTCAAGGATCACATTTGATCCCACATAGAGTGCACACGTTTTAGTTCCTTGTTTGTTTCGACTTATTTGACAAATTGGATTTTAATATTTGAGGGCATTTTGTTGACAAAATGATCTAGTTTATTGAGTTGTGTTATGATGATAAATGTAGAGTATTTGGTTATTATGATTGGGTTCAAATTGACATAATGGTAAATTCGAATGAATTTTATTTAAATGTTTATGTGAAACATGGATAGATAAAATGTACATTGACATGACATAACTGACATTATCATTTCATATGGTTATGGTACATGAAATGAATATATTTGGAGTTCAATTATTTTAAGAAGTTATTGATGGTTCATCTAGTGTGACAAGGATGTCATGTGTGTACATTGACACAATATTATGTCAACATTGTATGGGATATGGATTGATTCATAACATGTCATGTGATATATGATATGATTTAATGATGAATGTGGAACAATTTGATACATCAAATTAAGTGTGTGTAGGCACAAAGAATGATCCAAATTATTTTCGACATGAAATGAGAGTGGAGATATAACACAGAAATATACAGAGATATTGAAAGAGTGACAATAATATAATATAGATATATCATAAATATAACAAGATGCATAGATATACAGTAATACACAATTTCTATTAATGAGCAAAATGTACAAAACTATAGAAATACAAAGTGAAAGACTCACTAAAATGGTGGAAGCTTATCTCTGAGAAGAGATGTGATGGCTACTCGAATTTGCAAGAATATGGATTGCAATGAGGCTCTAAAGGCCTTTTTAACATAAAGAAATCCAAAACCCTAACCCCGAAAGATGAAAATCCAACAATTTTGTGGACCCCGTTTTGGGTAGTTTGGTGTATCAACTTCCTGGGGGCGTAAATTTTGCATACAATCTCCATTTGGGGTGCACGATAGCTCATTGGAAAGGCATCATTGAGGATAGTCATTTTGGGGGCACAATTAGAGCCTTCGACTATAATTAAGGTGCTCGATCCCGAAAAACGATCATTTAGGCCCTCAAAATGGCCTTGAAAGTTTAGGAACTGAAAACCTACTAAAAATAGTAAGTTGCCATAAGATTGTTTTATGCCAGTTGGAATAGGTGGGTGGCCATTGATATCCACCTAGATCAATCATCCCTCCTTATGAAGCAATGGTATCCATTGCGTTGATTTCCCAGGGGAGAGGGGAAAGTGATTTTTGAATCTAAATCTTGGTGAGCTGCTTGCCTTGCTGGGGAAGTAGCGCTGCTTGGTTTGTGGAATGTTGTCACAAACTTGTTGATGGAGGGGTTGAATCTGTTCAACCATTCAAGCTACATGATATGACTGTGTGCAGAAGGAATCTGTGTTCTTTTCTACAAACTTTTTGACCTTCTTCTATTGGATAGAAAGTGCTTGGACTGAGGCTACAATGGTTGTAGTGTCCTTATGTTCACCTTTTGAACAGATTGTGAAGAAGCTAAATTTTGTAGTATGAAATACTACCCTGCGGAACTGTTTAGGTGGGACAATAGTTGGAACTACCTCTGGTATTCTATAGAGATGAACCCCCATAGTAACAATGACACTACGAGGTTGAGACTGATAAACAACATGGTGCTTCCACATATATGGCTAGCCCAAGAAAACATCACAGACATCCAGTGGGGAAACATCACATAATACCTCACCCTTGAAGGGTTGGATGCCGTATGACAATCAACACTGTTGGCTGACACAGAGATCTCATCCTTGGTGAAGCCACCTGATGTTGTATGGTTGTGGGTGTAGTGTTGTCAACAATACCAACTATTTGACAACCTCTGTTGAGATGAGGTTCTTCTAGCTTCGGTTATCAACAATAAAATGCAGCGAGGTCCCCTTCACCCACATATGTGAATGAAAAATGTTCTCCCCCTCTTCAAGATCTGTTGGTTCTTCTGGTTAAATTGTTGTGGTCACAACTATAGAAGTGGGGTCTGCATTAATGATCTGTCTTCTATCAATATTTTCTGAATCAGATTCTGAATCAGGGTTTGGCTCCTTGTCTTTGATCTCGACCACCAATGATTGTTTTGAGATACATTCATCAGTGTTGTGCCAGGGGATTTTGTGGAAATCGCACAATTTTCAAGTGTCCCTCTTCATCTTTTTGTTACCCTTCTTTTCCTATGGCTTGGACTGGTTTTCTTAAGGTTGGTTGTTAGAGCCATATTTACCATACTTTGGTTGTTGCGGATTTTCAAATCCAAAATCTCGCTTGTTCTGGTGCTTAAATTTCTGCTCGATTTTAACAACATATCGATAAGCAGCACCGAGTGATGAGATGTTCGAAAAATCCATTTCATTTTGGATGTATCTGTGTAGAGCCTCGTGGTATTTCAGAACCAAATGTCGCTCGGATTCTTTGATACCCAACTTGGTGCACAAGGTATGGAAAGAATTGGTGACCTTTAGCACTTCTTGGCCCCTCTCTTGACACAACATGGTCCATCTCATGTATCGTTCTTCATAGTTTCCAACAAGGTAATATTGTTTCTTGACCGCATCCACAAAAAAATCCCAAGTGGGTTCAGCCCCATATATTCCAAAATCCTCTGTGGAAATTTTCTCCCAGTGAGTTTCCCACCAATTTTTGACATGGGGGATAGCCTTAACGAGTGTGAAGGTGATCTTTTCCCTGTCGGAGAAATTATGAACAAAGAAATAACCTTCTAGCAGATTTAACCATTTTTCTAGGGCATCTGCATCTGTCTGTCCTTCAAATACGGAAATATCAAAATTAACTTGTAACTTGAAAGTCAAGGTGCCTCCAAAGTGGTCGCTTGATGAAGACGCACCTGTTTTTATCGACAGGCATTGAAGGACGTGGGAAAAATTCTCCATCATTTTGTCCCTTTGTCATGTGAGAGCTTGCTCAAGCAACAAATTAATAGAATCTTATGCCCCGTCATTTTTATTTTCTTCTGCCATGGATGGTTTCTTGGGCGTGCGAAAGTGATTGTCCTCAAGAGAGACAAGCTCGAGACCCAACTTTCTATACTCATACCTCGTCGGGGACATGCACTGAAAAACGATCAAGAGTAGCCTTCTATGATACCATTGATCGATATTATTTCCAGTATGAAACAAGAGAAGACATATAACACATAAATATACAGAGATATTGAAAGAGAGACAATAATATAATAGAGATATATCGAAAATATAACAAGATGCATAGATATACAGTAATACACAATTTATATTAATGAGCAAAATGTACAAAACTATAGAAATATAGAGTGAAAGACTCGCTAGAATGGTGGAAACTTATCTCTAAGGAGAGATGTGATGGCTACTCGCATTCGCAAGAATATGGATTACAGTGAGGCTCTAAATGAATTTTTAACATAAAGAAAATCCAAAACCCTAACCCCGGAAGATGAAAATCCAACAGTTTTGTAGACCCTATTTTGAGTGGTTTGGTGTATCAACTTCTCAAGGGTGTAACTTTGTCATACGATATTTTTTTGGGGTGCACGATAGCTCGTTGGAAATGTACATTGAGAATATTCATTTTGAGGGCTCAATTAGAGCCTTTGGCCATCGTTGAGGTGCTCGATCTCGAAAAAAATTAATTTAGGCCCTCAAAATGGCCTCGAAAGTTTAGGAACCGAAAACCTACTAAAAATAGTAAGTTGCCATAAGATTGCTTTGTGCCAGTTGGAATAGGTGGGTGGCCATCGATATCCACCTGGATCAAGGAACGTGGTTTTTTATCAATACAAAAATGGATTAATGGATTGGTATGGAAGTTTACATGGTATCATTAGGAGAGGATGAAAAAAAATTCACATTCCCCCCTACTAGAATTCCTTTTCCACGGCTTGGGTTGAAAATCATGTGATGTTTTTACTTAGAGGTTGCATGTTGTTGTCACGATATGCTATAGATTCAATCAATCACGAGGTTTATATGGGGGGCATGCAATAAGGATGCATCCTTATTCCTTAGTAACCATTATTCTCACAACAAGGGTGACAAAGGTTGGGTTAACAAAGTCTCAATAGTTGCACTATTCCCCCACCAAGAATGTTGGATACTTGAAGGGCATGTGTGAACATGACACCCTTGGTACTTATTGGAAAGTAATTCTTGAAGGGCATGGAGAAGCATGGCATCCTTGGTATTGGTATAATTTATTGAGTATATATTGAAACATGGTTTATCAAGAATGTAAAAGATGTTTGAATTAGCATGTGCATTTTAATTAATTTATATGTGAAAAATTAAAATACATGGTTGATTGATTTATTGTGCATATATACTAGTACATTTCATAACTAAGAGAAAT
>SNQJ01S0061039.1:62292-89008 GCA_010110895.2 Picea sitchensis | reverse complement strand
AAAAGAAAATTATATTGCAAGATATTTCTCTTACTAAGAAAGAAGGGCCCATGGGGGAACCTGAAGAAGTTATTACAAGGAAAATAATTGAAAAATATGAGGCACAACTTACATAAGTATATGAAGAAAATCCCCAAGGGTTAGCTCAATTGATCTTGATGCCATACATGCGTACTTTCCCCTAAAGCTTGGGAGGTCACAAGTTTAACTCTCATGATCCTTGGGGATATGGCTTACCCCTCTTACCATCCATGTATCATGGGGAAATTTTCGATGGGTTTTCCATGAATATTTCTTCAGAAAAATCCATTTGAAGAAAAGCCCCAAGAGGGGCATAAAAACTAAGGCAATAGATAAACAAATCAAAGGAAGACCATGTTTAACAGTCCAATCCAAAAAAATTAAATCTAAGGATGATTTATATCACCACCCACACCACCTAGAAAAACAACAATCGTCAAGGCGAGGGAATAGGCATTAGAAAATGTATAATGGACCAATATGGCACCGGAAAGGCAACCAATTGAGAGGTATATGGATGAATAACAACAATGCATGGATATATCATAGTAGAACAACAAGGATCAATCAGAATCCATATCAAGGTGGCAAGGAAGTAGTTGGACCCCATGTTCACATTTTACTAGGATGGATGGATGCTTGTGCGTGGTTATAACTGGATATATTGCTTGGTTGATCATATTGTATGGCTTCTTCCCATGTTTCGAGGATGAAACATGGGAAGGGGGATGGAATGTAGTGTACCTAGGGGGTAATATGGGGTACCTAGGGAGGTACCCAAGGGGAATAATAATATTTAAGTGGTTATGCATTGATATGTATGGAGGATATTTCTAGTAAATAAGGCCCATGTAGTAGTTTGAAAGCAATAAATGTGAGAAGGCTTACTGAAAAGTTATCCCTACTAGAAAGTTCATTGTCTAGAATGTTCCTATGAGGTATATAGTACTATATAAAGAATTATAAGCAATGTAATGAAGTATTATCATGAAGAATATTGTGATTGTAGCAAGAATTTATTGTGGATTATTTTCCTTCTTAAGGAATAATTCATGGTTTTACCATAATTCAAGGGTTTTCTCTACATTATTGTGTTCATTATTTTATTATCTATTATGTGGATCTTTTATTCATAAGTTAATATCTATCTTGTATTTTTATATTTATTGATCACACTACACCTTCCCATACTAGAGTCTCAATCAAAAAATAGATATCCATTCAACTAGAATATGAAGAGGAAGATGAGGGATGCACTAAAAAAAACAAGATGTAAAAGAAATAATGAGAGGAGGGAAGAAGCTACAAATAGGTAAAAAACATTAGGATCCCAAGCAACACTCTCAAATTCCTTTGGTAGTGGAAACAAAACCCCTCAAATCATGCAATCAAGTTTCTCTCCTATAATTCGATGGGATTGGGCACTACAAGGAAGCAAGAAGTAATAGGAGACTTGATTCATTCAAAAATACCAAACATAATTATTCTCTAAGAAACCAAATTGGAAGTGTAATCACTTCAACAAATTAGCTATACAATGTAGAAGCACAGTGATAACTTGGGGTGTCTTAGTGGGAATTTGTACCCTATGGGATCTGTTGATATTTAAGTTCCTACACCATCAAGACATGCAACAATGTTTGTATACCCTTTTTGTAAACAAGAAAATAGGACCACAAATTCATTTTTTCAACATACATGCACCAATGCATCATAGGGAGAAACAAGAATGTTGAATGTCCCTTTAAATTTTTTGGGATTCACTACCTATCTACAACAGATTCTTGGTAGGTGACCTAAACTTAGTAGTATCCCCTATTGAAAAGAGAGAAGTGATATTTTTTCATGACCCCTCACATGAATTTGTTGACGATCTTATGGTGGATTAGGATTTATTTGACCCCAAGCTAGAATAACAAAAGTAAACTTTGAGCAACAAAATTCTAGGGTTGGGGCACAATTTAGAAGGTTAGATTGATTCCTCATATAGATATCTTTACTTCTTGGCAATATGAAAATCCAATCCCATATCATTACATCAATAACTTATTATCATAAGTAGGTATCTCTCTACCTCCAAGTGGAAGAAGATTAGAGGCATGCCCCCTTCAAATTCAATATGTTATGACTACAGCATTAGGAAGCCTAGGAGGTCATTCACCAAGCTTAGTCTATCCTAGTGCAAGGATCCACCTCCTTTGTATGGAGGTGGAATATCAAATAGAATAAGGGTTGGCTCAAGGAGTGGGGTAGGTAGTGTTTTGTCCCTTCGATGAAGGAGAGAGACAATATTCAAGAAAACTTTGGATATCTACAATCCTTCATGGAAATACAAAAAATCGTAGAGGAAATGATAGTCAAGGAAAGGGACATTATTGAAAAAATCCACAGATTTTGCATGAATGAGGAAGAGAAATGAAGGCTTAAATTCGATGGCTACTAGTTAAAATATAGGGGAATTAATGTTATTTTTCCCATAAGCAAGTCAAGGATTCACATATTGAAAATATGTTCAAGATATTTATATATGTGATGGATACACCTTAACTGAATTTTAAGACCCCCTCCAAGAAAAATGTGACCATTTCCAAGACTTATATATGGAAGTTCCAATGCCTCTAAACCCCTGAACTTGGAGTAACATGATTCAATCCATCCCTCCTATCATCAATATTGAAGAGAATAATTAACAATCAACCCAATAAATCATTAAGGAGGAAATCCATATGGGGTCTTCATCCATACACAACCTTGGGCTTGGATGGCTTTTCAATTCATTTCTATAGGGAATACTAGTAAATAGGGAAAATTGAACTATGTAAAATGCTCAATGATTCCCAATGCATGGACTAAATGGGGGGGATTAACTCCTCATTTTTGGCTCTTATCCACAAAGAAATAAATACCACAACCTTCCCCATATTCCAGCCTATATCTCTGTGTAATGTTGCCTACAATATTCTCACAAAAACTATAGAAAAGCAGCTTAGTTCTCTATTGTTGAATCTAATTTTGAATATTAGGGGGGTTTTCTCAAAGAATACAAATCATAAGCAACATCATTCTAGTGCAGGAGGTTATTCACTCAATTTGATCCACACAAGAAAAATGTATGGTAACTAAAATTGATATGGCTAATGCTTTTGAAATATTTTTAAGTAAATCCCTCTTTATTATTCACAAGTTTGGAATCTCCCTAAATTCATTTATTGGTTTAATATATGCATCAGTATCCTTGAATAGATATTGTAGTAAATGGTAGCTTGAATTCCTTCTAGCAAATCAAGAGGACTTCACTAGTCACTAGGGATAGTATTTGTTGGATTACTAAGATGGGTGGTGAATCAATAATATTTCTTTTTAATCATTTTTAACCATATAGTACAAGTGTTATATCGGTGTAGCATTATCATCCAATAATTATGATAAATAAACAATGAACAAATGAGAGAGCATACACATACACAGTACACGGTACACAGAGTGTTTTACGCTAAATCAAAGTGGGAGATAACCACAGAATGTTTTTCTTATGTCTTGAAGAATTACATTCCTTGGGATCACCAACTTCCTTTATTTTCCAGTGGCAACTGGAAGGAAGCTCCAACACCCTAGTTTCCGGTACAACTGAGGGAAGCTCCAACTCCTAATTCTCTAGCTACAACTAGAAGGAGGTTACAACTAAGTTCCTCGACTACAATCGGAAGGTGGCTAAAACCACCTATCCTTGCCCAGTCCAACCACTTACGAAATATAAAATGTAAAATGTAGACAACACAGTCAGCATCAATGAATCAGCAACTCTTGCCAGCGTCAGCTATCAATAACTTGTAACAACCTATACCAATCAACTTGCACCAAACAACATTATACGTAAAATGAACCAACATGTACCATGCATCAACCATGCATCAACCTTGACTCATCAAGATGTACCAACATCGTAAACTATACACATGTGTAATGCAAAATCATCAACTATACACCCTCATGTATGTGTCAACTCATCAACTACTTGTCTCAACCATGTACCATGTACCTCCAACCTTATACCAAGGAGCATACCTTGACCAACCATCAAAAGTTATCTAACAATTCATCCTCTATCCATAAACCAAATACCAAACCCTTAAATCAAACCATGTACAACCTCATTGTTATGTAGTCTCAAGCTAAACCAAAAGCTTCATCAACACATCACAACTTAGAAAGACCAATACCCATATGCCAAATACCAACAACAAAATACCAAGCTTGTGTCCCTCAACAAATCTGATATATCGAGCAATATTGAACATCCAATACCATCTCAGAGATAAACCCTAGCTCACAAAACATTACCTCAAACAAGATGGGTCATATCTCTCATAAATAGATCCCAACCATGTTGTTACCGCTATTTGTCCATTTGCCTTTACAAGTGATTTTTCTACGCACTTTTTACGCCGATTTTCTATCAGCACTTTTTCTTCCTGATTTTTTCATGCACTTTTGTTGCCTTGCTTTTACGCCACACTTTTCATGCCGCACTGCTCTATCAATAATACACGCCCAAATAACCTTTCACAAAATAGGTATTCAATGATATTCAATATATGGGTTCAGTGTGATTAAATGAGAGCCTTTCCTCTTATTTATATACTTTCGTATAGCATCCACTTTCCTTATTTTAGGAGTTCCTATACATTAAATTTATTATTTAAATAATTTCTTTTGCAAACACTTTGGCCCCAAAACGACCTTTTGGGGCTTCTAGATGACTCATGAGGGTTCTACAACTTCACATAGCCATAACTCTCTAACTTAGGTGAGGAGTTATGTGGCGTTCCATATACCAGGAAATGGCATGAATTTTACTATCCATCTAGAATATTTTTACTTGCAAATATATCAAGCATCATACCGTATCCATAAAACAAACTTGGGTCCATTACTCAAACCTTTGTGCTACCGGGACTTCTTCAAGGGTTGACAACAATCTCTAAGAGTTGACATCAATGGAAACCAACTGAATTAATCAACAATCTCCCCTTTGGCATTGATGGAAACACTCGATGAAATATTGAAGTCATTTCATGCAATATTAAAGTCATATCACTCATGCTTTCCCCTATGACCATTGCTCCCCTAGAACCATGCCTGTGTTTTGCATGTGATAAATCTCTCCCCTTGTCATCAATGACAAGGTATCTTTCCATCTGGCTGCTACCCCTAACTGACTGTCCTTGGGGATACTCCCACATGGCCCGAACTCTTCTGGCCCGATATACGACACGAATTGGTATCCTATTCATGGTGCTTCCTCTGTAAATATAATACATATAAGATAAAGAATTCGTTTAGGTAGAAGTGCGTCGGTCTCTATGGAAATATGCTCAAAGGGCTTCCGTGGAGGTTTTTAAAGTAATGCGCCGCGCCGTTCTTTTTGCCCACATATTCAACTCTGATGTTCTTCTTTGGCTTCGTTTATAAAGCGATGCTTTGTTGGATGGCTGCACTCTTGGGTCATCATTGGGTTCTTCAGGATATTGATGGCGGCATTATCACAATGGGTGGAATGACTCATCATGCTGGGCCTGTATAAATGAGGGTTGTTTCATCCATAGAACTTTGTGTGCAACTTGTGTTGTTATTGCGATATATACTCTGCCTCAAACAGATAGGGATGATGATTATTTCTTGTAACCATGATACTAAAGTACTGTAAAATTAGAGCGTTGCTCCAGTTAGCTTGATGGAATTCATCGATACAAGCACACTTAATCTTCATCCGTGTAGGAAATAAATGATAGATCCTTTCTTTTTGATAACATCAATCAAACTCTTATGTTCCTTTGAGGATGTCGAAGAATTATCTTCCTTTGCTAATACATGTGATTCCTTTGGTCTAGCGAAATGCGTGCCGCATGTCCAACTTCATACATTACATCTGGTGTGGATGTTGTCGCATATAGTAAGATATCAATCATTGACCTATATTGTATTTGGTCTTTGGACTTTGAATCATCATCTTTTCTCAACTTTCAACTAGTTTGCATAGAAGTGGTAACAAGTTTGCAATCTTCCATTACGAACCTATTTATGTAATTTCTCACGATATACTTAGTTTGAGAAATAAAAATTTTTTTTTTTTTTTTTTCTATAATTCATTTTTTGGGATTCTCCAAGTAATGAAATTTTCAAATTCATTCTTCATATCATCACAGAATTTCTAGCTTAACATGTCATGGGGTACGTTCAAAATAATATCATCAATATAAACTTCAATTAATGAAATGCTATCTTGAGTTACCTTGATGGCAGGAGGTTGTTGTGCGCACTTCCTTTTGAACCCTACCTCTTGTAGATATTTATCCAGGTCCTAGAGTATCATGCTCTAGGATCATGTTTTAGACCATACAAAGATTCTTCAATTTTACACACATAATCTGATTTCTCCACGGCAATTTTTGGTTGTTCAATGTAGACTTCTTCTTGAGTTCCTGGATTGGAAAAGATGATTTCATATCATCATTACACTTTAATTCTTGGAGCATGCATGTAAGCTAGGATCAATCGGATTGCTTCCATTACGGCAGCTTGACAAAATGTCTCTTCAAAGTCTATTCCTTCAACTTTGTGTGTATCCTTTACATACCAATCTAGTTTTTTCCTTGTAACATGTCCATATCATTTCAATTTATTTTTTGAATACCCACTTTGTCCCAATCATATTCTTATTCTTTACTCTTGGAACCAATTCCCAAAGTGTCATTCAGCTATATTTGATCTAATTATTCATCCATGGCCTTATTCCAAAATTCATCCTTCATGGCCTCTTCAAAAAAAATTGGCTCAATCGTAGAATGGGAGGTGTTAGATGGATTTGTTCTAGTGAAGGCAGTTCTTCTTCTAGTCTCGATCGCATCTTGTTCCGAATAATCGTCGGGGATGATTCTTTTGTACTCGTTTGATGGAATGATATTTAGAGGCCTTGTTGAACTTTCTCTTCTACTTTTGTCGAATCCTCTTCATCTTCCTGTCACTTCTTCTTCATCTTTTTGCTTCTTCTTAGGTAAAGTTGTTCCATTGATTCATTTTCTTCTTCAGCACTAATTAGCGTCCACCTATTTCATCGATTATTACATTGATGATTTTCTAACCTGTTCAACCTCAAATTGTAACACTTGTATGCTTTCCTTGTAGCAGGTAACCAAAAAGTGCTCCTTTGTCCACATGAGAGTCAAACTTTTTTATTCTTCCATCTTCTCTTTTTGATATAGCATTTCCAAATGCACAGTGCTTCATTTGTTGGTCTTCCTTTCCATGGCTTGTAAGGAGTTTTGTGGAGTGTTTTTTGAGCATCACTTTGTTTTGAATGTGATTCATTGTATGCATTGCATGTGTCAAAGATATCTGTCAATTTGTAATACATTAACATTGTTAGAGCCATTTCACCGATAGCGTCATGTTCTTTCTTTCAACAACTCAATTACGTTGAGGGTGTCCTAGCAATGAGAATTTCATTTTTTATTCCATGCACAGTATGGTAGTCCATAAATTTCTTTGAAATGAACTCTCCTCCATTATCGGATCTCAAACATTTGATTTTTGAATCATTTCATTTCAACCATTTCCTTATAAGACCTTGAAGTTTTCAAATCTTAGGCTTATTATTGAGAAATCAAGCTGTAGTCATCCTTGTATAATAATCAGCCAATAACATAAAGTATTTCTCACCTTTAAACCCTTTTGTTGTGGTTGGTCCAACTAGATCATTATCTTAATTCCAATGGTCTTGTCGTTGAATATTCTTTTAATTTAAACCTACTCTTTGTTTTTTCTTTGTTGGCCAGGTGCTTGCATAAAGTGTTGGTTGGTTTAAGTAATCTAGGGCATTTCTCTAACTTCTTCCTTTTCGATGACTTTGAAAGGCTATCAAAGTGCATGTGATTGATCTTGTATTCCATAGTCAACTTTCATCTTCTTTTCCTAGACAACCTTTTCATTTTCAATTTCACTTAGTATATATATATATGTTGCTTGAAGTTCTTACGTTGTTGCAATCAATTTTCCACGAACCTTCTTTTCTTGTATCTTTTCACTTTTTGAATCGAAAGTAATTTTATGAACTTGGTCACACATTTGACTCCAGCTTAGAATCACCATGTTTCATATCTTCTCCTAGTAGAACATTTTTTTGCCTTGATATTCTTGTTTCCATTTATGGTATTGCTTTTTCAATGATGATTTAGTTGAATCATCATTTAGAAGGATCTTGATCCATCTCTTTCCTTTCTTTTTTTTTTTTTTTTTTTTTTTTTATCACATGTCATGTGTTTTTGAACAACCACTATCAACATACCAACCATGTTTCTTCTACTTAGCTTGTAGAGAGAGTGTGCATTCTTCATTGCTATGTGATTATTCTCTTATCCATGTTCTCTTATGGGGTTCATGTATGCGTGATTGTTGTTGTTATGTTGTGGTTCTCTAGGAGGGAACTATCATTACGCAATCTTTGGCCATGTGTCAAAGTTGCTACTAATAACATTCCTTAGTGCTCAATGATTAAAATGCATTTGCTTGTAACTTATTCTATGTGTTTCACTAGGCCTTCTTGGATAACCTTTTTGTTTATAACTTTAAAAGTTGTTGATATTTATTAGCTCTGCAATTCATAGTTTATGTCCAAAATTATTACATTCATAACATAAACCAAAAAGATAGTTTGATAGATGGAAGTTGAAGATGATACGAAGGATTTCTATCGATGTAATCTAAATCTCAGGTGGAGGAGTGTCCTAATCTTCATTGTAGATCTTCCTATTCCCTTTGATTTTTTATGCATAAATTTTTGGATATGTTTACGCATAGCTTTTGGATATGTTCTTGACTTTCTGTTGTTTTGGATCTTGATCCCTTTTACTGTTGATCCAAGTTAGTTGTCATGATGAAGTTTTTGACTATAGATAATGTCATCCAAAACTTTTTAGTTATTTACGCATATTTTTCTTTTTGAATATCATTTCTTAATGTGACAATCCTCTGCTTCCAAATTTCCAATTATCTTGTCTTTCTTCTAGTTGTTCTTTGAGTGTTTTTTCAACTCTTTTATCTTCTCTTATTTGAACCTTCAAATTTGTGATCGTTTGTTCCTAGTTCCTTAGTGTCTTCTTTCTTGTCTAGTTTCTCTTGCTTCTTGTTTCTTCTTTTCACTTCTTATACATTATATGGCACACAACAATTCTTCTTGGTAGTCAAGTTATGTCTCTTCATATTCTTCTTGACCTCTTCATATTCTTCTCGATTGTCTTCTTTATCAGATGCTTCTACTACCATGAATAGAAATCTTTTTGTCTCCTTGTCACTAACTTCATCTTCATCTCATGATTATATGTCTTTAACTGTTATTGAGAGGGGGTTGAATCGGTAATAGCTTAATTATAATATTTTTCTTCAAATGTTATATTAATGTATAATTATTATCCAATAATGGCGGTAACAAATAAACAATCACACATACGATTTTATCGATTGTTTTGCGGTAAAACCCAAATGGGAGAAAACGCAGAGTGGTCTGGTCCTATCGACTTGAGGGCAGCTCCAACTCTAATTCTTTGGCTACAACGAGGGAGGCTACAACTGATGTTCTCTGGCTGGCGGAAGGTGGCTACAACCTGTCCTTACCCCATACAACCACCCTAAAGTAAAAGTAAAATGATGGAACCACAGACAACCTGTCACTATGAGATATAACAATGTAAACCTACACCAATAAAACTAAACCATGCAAAAACCATGCATCAACATGTACCAAAAAAACTTGTAATCAACATGTACCATGTGAGTGCATCCAACCATGTACCAAGAGTATGTTACCGTAATTTGTCAACTACTCATCAGCTATTAATCATCAATATGTACCAACATCATCAACTATACACCTCATGTATGTGCGTAACTCATCAGCTACTTGTCTCAACCATGTACTCAACATGTACCATGACCAAAGCCCTCATCAATTTCATCATCCAAATCTGATTTGTGGCTTTGTAATATACCTTGAATTATTATATGATCACATTCACCGCAAATCTTCCTTAACTAAAAACAAGATACTAGTATTTTCATCAAACTTTTCTTGGTCTCACGTACCTAGTTTTGGATTGGTCAGCAGCCTAATTTGAAGTAATCATAACTTTGAACTGTAATGTATAAAGATCTGAAATTGATACACAATGTTCTTCAATGTGTTTTATGCAATTCCTCAAGTTTCACTACTTGTAACCTCTCATAAAAGGAGTTATAGCAAAAGAAATATGGCATACCCAGCATTTGATTCTGGCTTATTCTATATAGCGTCCTTGTAGAGAGTGCCCACAAAATATTTGATGAGAATGATATGAAAATGTTACATAGCCTACT
The DNA here is from genome assembly GCA_010110895.2 of Picea sitchensis. Lineage (NCBI taxonomy): Eukaryota > Viridiplantae > Streptophyta > Pinopsida > Pinales > Pinaceae > Picea > Picea sitchensis. Next base: position 78,580 of record SNQJ01S0061039.1, on the reverse strand, counting down.
ATAGACTGTAACCTAACCAAAAAAATTCTCACTCAATTTGGATCTGTTATGAAGAATTTATGACGTTTTTACTAGAAACACAAGTTTTAGACTAGTTTTAGGAATTACAAACCTATTGCCATGGAGTGTAACTCCCAAAATAAAACGACCACAACCTGAATTTTTTTTACAAAATACTTGGATATGTTTTCTCACTTGCATAGAAATTTCGGTCTGAATCATTATAGAAAAACGTTATAGAAAATGGTTGAGATGACTTGTAAATAACATACCTTAGAAACACCATCGAAAATTTTATCCTTCCTTGCATTTCGGCCCCTCTTTTATTCACCTTCCTCAAAATTCTGGTTTATATATCAGCAGTTTACCTAAGACACATATATATATTCAATATGCTCAAGTGTGATTCAAAGAGAGCCTTGCCTCTGTGGAATGACAGCAAAACATCTTCTAGGTCCTTGGCCCACTTTCCTTATTTTGGTTAGGTCACTTCTAATTTCTCCACTAAATTTATTGTTGAAATAATTTGTTTGTATTCACTTTAGTTATAGTACACTCATCACTTCACTTTATTATTTACCTTTTAAAATCTCTTAAACCACTTTGACTACTTTGACCTTTTGGGGCTTCTAGATGACATATGAGGGTCCTCCCAACCCATTAAGACCATAACTCTCAATTAGAGTGAGGAGTTATGTGAAGTTCTATACCACCAGAAATGGCATGACATGTACTATCCATATAGAATAATGTTATCTAAAATATATCATAACTCATATCATTACCCATCAAACAAACTTGGGTCCATTACCCAAACACAGGGGTCTCCAGCTTCTCATGGCCATAACTCTCTCTAGCCGTGAGAATTGTGTGGCGTTCCACATGCCATAGGAAATGAAATGACAAGAATTATTCATCTAGGATATTTTCCCTGACAAAATCACTTTCCTTCATCTCATTATTTCACAATTAAGCATGGGTTCTCTTACACCACAAAGCGTCTTCCTGTGAAAATCTTTCACCATAAAGGAACCACTTTGGAGTTCATCCATATTTACTTCTTATCAACCATTGAAAAACAATAGTGATTCATATTTACGTCAAACAATATTGGGTGCATTACCTAAGCCTTTGTGCTCTGAGGGATTTCTTCAAGGGTTTACATCGATGACAACCAACCTTAATCAAATCTCCCCAGCGTTGATGGCAGCACTCCCGATCACAATCTTGAAATCCGCATCACTCCTTCCCCCTGGAGCCATGCCTTTTTTTCCTCTGCATATGATAAATTTTATCCACCTGGAACCATGCCTCGTCCTCTACATCTGATAAATATATATCCCCTTGTCATCAATGGCAAGGGTATATTTCCATATGGGGTTTATCCCTCTGACTAAAACGTCCTCTTGGTGCTTCCTCGTGTACATCTAAGACATATGAATAAACACATTCAAAACATTCATTTTGGGTAGAAATAACTCCAATTCTTTGAAAATGTTCAAAGGCTTCAGGTGGAAGTGGTTTTGTAAGATGTATGTCACTTGTTCTTTTGTTCCCACATACTCAACTCGATGTTCTTTTTTGCAGCATGTTCGTGTAGAAAGTTATACTTGATTGGAATGTGTTTTCTTGGAGTCACCGAGGGTTTTGAGATATTGATGGCACTTGTATTATCACAATATATTGGATTGGGCTCATCATGCTCAATCTGTATATCTATCAGTTTGTTTTCCTCCAAAGGAATACATTAATGCGACATGTTGTTCTTTGTAATATACTCTGCCTGTTGTAGATATAGATAGATGAATTGTTTCTTGCTTAGCCATGATATCAAACACTCCCCTAAGTAGAACACGTTGCTCCTTTGTACTTCATGGGTCATCCAGTACAACACACTTAATCGCATCACAGTGGCAGAAGGCGATAAATGATAGATCTTTTCCTTTTGGATACCATAATCAAATTCTTATGTTCCTTTGAGATATCGAGGAAGATCCTCTTCCTTGTTAATACATGTGATTCCTTTGAATTGCTTCTTGAAATCATGCCACTGTCCAGCGCACATTACATGCGGGTATGGATGATGTATGTCACATATAGTAGGCTGTAATCGATGACATATATTGCTTACTCCTGATCTATAGACTTTGAATCATCACATCTCGTGCTCAACTTACGAATTGGTTTTGCATGGGGGTGATAGTTGGTTTGCAATCTTCCATTGAACCTCTTTAGCATTTCTCGATATATGCTTGGTTTGAGAAATAAAAATTCTTCTGTTTGCTTGGTATCCTAAAGTCGAGAAATAAGGATAGTTATAAACTTTCTTATTTCAAATTCGTGCATGTCTTTTGCAAATTTTTGGCTTAACTTGTCATCATCACTACCAAAAATAGCGTCATCAATATAAACTTCAATTAATAAAATATTACCTTGACTTACCTTGATGTAGGGTTGATGTCGCACTTCATTTATAGACAATGCACATTCGCGGATACTTATCTAATCACGGGTACCATGCTCACAGGAACTATTTTAGACCATACAAGGCCTTCTTTAATTTACCGCAGGATGATGCGTGTTCTCGTGTGAAATCCTTCTTGTTGTTCAATGTAGACTTCTTCTTCAAAGTTCCCCATTCAAAAAACTAATTTATTAACCCATCGATATACTTTAACATTTTGGAGCATTACGCCAAGCTAAAAGCGGTAGGATTGCTTCCGATACACAGCGGCTGGGGCAAATGTCTCTTCAAAGTCGATTCCTTCAATCTATGCATATCCTTTACATACCAAACTAGATTTGTTCCTTGTAGCTTTTCCATCTTCATTTAATTTATTCCTAAAACCCATTTGTGTTGATCACATTCTTTATCTTTGGTCTTTAGGACCAATTCTCAAGTGTCATTTTCTCTATTCAGTCAATTCTTCATCCATGGCCTTATTCCAAAATTCATCCCTTAGCTGGTTCTTAAGCTTGATTTGGTTCAATTGTATATAAGAGTGCTAGGTGTGTTTGTTACAGTGAACATATTCTTCTTCTAGCCTCAACTCATGCATCTTTGTTTCCAATACGGTCGAAGGATGATTCTTCTATACTACCGTTTGCTAGGTGTCTTTGAAGATACTTGTTGAACTTGCTCTTCTACTTCGTCGGTTCTTCACTTCATCTTCATCTTCCTCTTCTTCTTCTTTTCATCTTCTTCTTCAAAAAGTTGTTTCATTGATTTATTTTCTTCTTCCTTTGATTACAGTCTTCATGTTTCTGCATCAATTGATACGTTGATGCTTTCCATAACTTTGTTTAATATTAGATTGTAAAACTTGCATGCTTTCCTTGTACTCCGGAAGTAACCAACAAGTGTTCCTTTGTCCACATGAGAGTCCAAACTTTCCCATTTGCCATCTTCTCTTTTGATGTAGCATTTGCTTCAAAACTCTAAGTGCTTCACATTTGTTGGTCTTCCTTTCCATGGCTTTCGGTAAGGGGTTTTATCGGTGTTGTTTTAGAATTATTACTACTGTTTTGAATGTGAGAGCTGTTATATGCAGCACTTTTATTGATACCAAAATATCTGACAGCTTTGAATCCATTATCATTGTTGAACCATTTCTTGTATTGTCTTGTTCTTTCTTTTCAACAACTCCATTCTATTGGGGTGTCTATAGCGATGGAGAATTGTCTTTTATTCCATGATGATTGTTCGCGATTCAGTTATAAATTCCTTTGAGGTGAATTCTCATCCGTTATCGATCTTATTTGATTCTTGAATCCATCTGTGCACAACCATTTCCTTGTAAGATCTTGAGGGAATTTTAGGCTTACAGTTTGTTCTTGAGAAAAGCTGATCATTCTTGTATAATCCATCAACTAATAACATAAAATTATCATCTCACCTTTTAAGCCTTTTGTTGTAGTTGGTTCAACTAGATCGGTATGCACAATTTCGATTGGTTTTGTTGTTGAATATTCCTTTGATTTGAACACGGTCTTTGTTTGCTTTCCTTGTTGAGTAGTACTTATGAGTGTTGGGTTGTTAGGTGATCTGGGGAATTTCTCTAACAACTTCTCTTTCTTAACGACTTTGACAAGGTTATCAAATGCGTGTGACCCATTCTTTTGTGCCATAGCCAACTTTCATCTTCCTTTCCTAGACAACCTTTCATTTCCAATTTAAGCAACACATATGTTTGCTTGAAGTTCTTTTGCGGTTGTGGTGATAATTTTCCTTAACCTTCTTTCTTATCTCACTTTTGTGAATCGAAGTAACTTTATGACCTTGGTCACACATTTTGACTCACACTTAAAATTATGTTTCGTATCTTCTACTAGTAGGACATTTTCTGTCTTTTCATTCTTGATCCCAATTTCGGACTATGCATTTTTCAATGATTTTGGATGAATCGTCATTCCAAAGGAGACTGATCCATAACTTTCCGTGAAATGTAAACTTGTCTATATCACGTCGCTAATGTTTGGGCATCAATCAACATCCAACAACGTTTCTTTTGTTTATCTTGCAGAGTGACTATGCATTCTTCATTGCTATCTTGATCTTGTTTTCTTATCCATGTCATTTTTCGAGGGTTCTTGTTTGTGACTCGTTGAGGTTCTTTAGGATTTGTCTGTAATTTTGGCCATGTGTCCAAAATTGTTACATTATAACATTCCATAGGTCTTTCGAGGATTCAAACTGTTGTAACTTCTTCTCGTGTTTCACTAGGTCTTGCGTGAATGACCCATTTGTGTATGGCTCAAAGTAGTTATTGTTCATGTTGTTAGCTCTACAATTCTGACTTTGTAATCGAAATCATTACAGCATAATAAACCCAAAGAAATAGTGTTGTACACTGGTAGTTTGAAGATCTTATGAAAGGAGTGCTCTTATGAATCCTTCTTCTTCTTGAAATTTTAATGCAATCGTTGATTATGAGATATGAATATTCTGGGTGGAGGAGTGTCCCTGTAGTCTTCCTTGTATATCTTTTATCCCCTTTGATTGTTTTACATAACTTTTGGATTTGTTTCTTTCTCTGTTGTTTTGGAGCTTGATCCATTTTAAATGCGGTGTATCCAAGTATGGGCTTGTCAAGATGAAATTTTTGATTGTTGATAATGTCATCGGAGAACTTTTGAGCTATTCCGCATATTTTTTCTTTTGAATATCCTTTTTGAATTAGCGATAATCTATGCTTCCATGTTTCCAATGATCATGTCCTTTCCTTCTAGTTGTTCTTTGAGTGCTTATTCAATTCTTTTATCTTCTTCTATTTGAACCTTCAATTTTGTGATCATTTGTTCTAGTTCTTGAGTGTCTTTTTTCTTATCTATTTTTGCTTGTGGTTTCTTGTTTTCTTCTTTTCTTGATAACTTCTATGGCGCTCATTAATTCTTCTGGGAAGTCAACCGCCTCTTTAATTTATTCTTCATATGCTTCTTCATATTCTTCTTTGGAGTCTTCTTTATCGAGTCTTCTACTACCATGAATAGAACTCTCTGTGTTCCACTTGTCACTAACTTCATCTTCATCGATGATGAGATGTCTTCTTTAGTGCAAAGTTTTTTTCTTGAAAACTTTCTTTGTAGTTCTTTACCTTTATGTTTGTCTTCATTTTGAGTAGCCGCTGTCATTTCTTTTTTCTTATGAGGACATTTGTTATGAAAATGACCAATACCATCACAATTAAAACAAATTAAAGGGAAACTTACCTGCAGCGTACTTACTACCATTGGTTCCCTTGTTAGGTCTTTTGACGAAGTTGGCCAAATCTTCATCATCTTTGAAATGTCATTGTTGTTATATTCTTCTTATTCATTTTTCTTTTGCTTTGATCTTTTGGATGCTTGAAGGCTGCTTCTTTATCCCGGATTTTTACGTTAGGTTCTCATATCGTATGCTATGAGGATTTCATGTGATTCGTCCATGCTTATTGAGTTTAGATCCGATCTTTCTTCTAGTCAGCGATATCTTAGGGGTTGAATCTCATGAAGAGATCTTTAGGTATTTGAACAATTACATATTCGCCGATTTCTTCAAATCTATGATTGCATTCATTGTTTTCATCATTTCGTGAAGTAGAGAGCAATATCTTCATCTTCCTTCATTTTGGATTTGGTACCGAGTACGACCCTCATGGATTTAGGCTTCTTTGCTGACAGCAGATCTCCTTCATAAATATTTGAGAAGCTTGTCCCCAAATCTCTTTACTTGATTTACAATGTGCAACTGGTGAATACCCGCGTCGAGACCATTCAAAGAAAGTGCATTTATGGCTTTGGAATTCTCCGCCGAGTTTCTTTGCTTTGTCATTTGTTGGTGGAAGCTGGCGGTGTTGTGTATCCATCTGATTGATTGCCAAACTTGAAATTTTTGTGCCTGTATATATGTTTTCGTCTTTATGCTCCAAAAGGCATACTTCTATCCATCAAACTATGGTATTCCATTTTTTATGAGTTGAATTTTCATGATCTACCTTTGATTGGTTGGCGATTTAGGAACCTTCTATGGTACCAATTGTTGGATTACTCAGTGGGGGGGTGAATAATTAATAGAATAATTATAATCTTTTTCTTTAAATGTTATATCAATGGAGAATTGGCCAATAAATAATGAGCGTTAAGAAATAAACAATCACACATACATAGTACACTGGTTTTTTTTACGTGGAAACCCAAAATCATGAGAAAACCATGGAATGATGTTTTCTTATATGTCTTGAGAATTACATTCATTAGAAGCACCAACTTCCTTTGTTTTCCCTAGGCGCAATGGAAGTAGGATCAACCCTAGTTTCTCGGGCTACAAGCACGAGGGAAGCTCCAACTCCCGATTCTCGTACCTGGCTTTGAAATGTTCTCCGACTGTGACACCATGCTTACTTACAATCACCTTGATGAAGTAGAAGTAGAATGATGGAACCACTATCACACTATCCGAGTGACATATGTTATTTGTAAACGCTGTACCAATAAATCACGAACCATGCATCAGCACATGAAATCCAAGCACAGTACCGCAAACGGTGCATCCAACCATGTACCCAGAATGTAATATGTGCCAATCATGTCAACTACTCATCAGTATGCACCAACATCATCAACTATACTCTAGTAGTATTAGTATTGTCAACTCATCAACTACTTGTCTCAACCATGCACTCAACATGTACCACAACGGAAGCCCTCATCAATTTCATCATCAAATATGATTTGTAGCTCTATAATAGACCTAGTGGCGTATGATCCATCACCGCAAACCTTCCTTAACTTTAAAAACAAGGACTAGCATTTTCATCAAACTTTTCTTTTAGTCTCACATGCCTAGTTTGGATTAGTCAACAACCCTAACTTGGAAGTAATCATAACTTGAACTTGTAATGTATAAAGATGCGAAGCGGTACAATTGTAAACCGATTGAACGGTATTTATCAAGTGTCGATTACTTGGAACCTTTCGGAAAAGGATTTATAGCAAAATGCATACCTTATTGAATTACGGCTTATTCTAGAGACCTTGTAGGCGTGCCCGCTTCCGAAATATTCGATGAAATGATCTAAAACTATTACCGCGATTATACTAAAAATAAACTAACCAAAAAATTCTCGAATTTAGGATGCGGTATGAAAAATTTATGGCGTTTTACGAAACCTTGATTTTGACTAGTTTCCGGGGACTAGCCACAAACCCTATTTTCCGCAGTGTAACTCCCCAATATCACGGTGAACCACAAAGGCGGGTGTTTTTCCACGGATACTTGGATATGTTTTCTAGCTTTCATAGAAATTTCCGCAGTCTAAATCATTAGAGAAAAATTTATAAGCGAAAATGTTGTTGAGATATTTTGTAAATAACATACCTTACAAAGCACCATCAAAGTTGCTTTCCTTGCATTTTATTTCTTTTATTCACCTTCACTTTCGAGAATTCCGGTTTAGATATCTTTTGTTACCTCGGACACATATAGATATTCAATATTCTCAAATTTGTCTTAAATGAGAGAGCCACTTTACTTATTTATACTCAGTAGCTTCCTTAAAACATATTCTAGGTCCACTTGGCCTTTCATATTTTGGGGTTGGGTCCCTTCTAATTTCTCCATTAAATTTATTATTGAAATGAATTTATTTTGTATTCACTTTGAATTATAATGCATTCATCACTTCCTTTTGTATTTACCTTTTAAAATCTCTTAAACCATGACTGGAGCTGCTTTGGGGCTTCTGATGACAAATGAGGTCATCCAACTTCGTGGTAGTAGCCCTCAGGCGATGAGGAGTTATGTGATGTTATATATACCGATGGCTGTGACATGTACTATCCATATGGAATAGTATTATTATCTCAAAATATATCACAACTCATCTGTAGTTATCCATCAAAACAAACTTGGGTCCATTACCCAGGCACAGGATCTCCAACTTCTCATGGCCATAACTCTCAACCATGAGGTGTTATGTGACGTTCTATATACCACTAGAAATGGAATGACGAGAGATATCCATATAGGATATTTTATCCATATAGGATATTTTCCTCGACAAAATCACTTTCCTTCATCTCATTATTCGATAATTAAACATGGATTCTCTTACTCCACAAAGAGTCTTCATGTGAGGGCCATGCTTAAAGGTATTCCATAAAGGGGACCACTTTGGAGTTCATCCATATTTACTTCTTATCAACCATGACAAACAATAATGGAGTCATGTTTACATCAAACAATATTGGGTCCATTACCCAGGCGTGCTGCTAGGGCTTCTTCAGGGTTGACATCAATGACAACCAATGTAATCAACATTCTTTGGTGCATAGAAACTTTTTCTTGAAACTTTCTTTTGGTTCTTTTTCTTTTTATCGTTTTCTATTTGAGTAATCTTCATCATTCCTCTTCTTTTCTTATGAGGACATTTGTTAGCAAAATGACCAATACCATCCATGATTAAAACAAATCAAGAAACTTTACCTTGCAATGGATTTAATTTAGTTGTTCAATCTTTTAACAAAGTTGGTCATTTCTTAATCATCTTCTGAGATGTCCTTGTTGTTGTTGCTATGTTCTTTTTTCCTTTTTCTTGACCTTTTGGATGATTTGAAAGTTGCTTCTTTATATATGGATTTTTCATGTTCAGTTCTCATCTAATATGATGTGAAGATTGTAGTTTTTGTCCATGCTTATTGAGTTAAGATCTACTCTTTCTTCTAGTGTTGATATCTTAGGATCAAATCTCCTTAGGGAGAAATCTTAGTACCTTTTGAACTGATCTGATTCTTGAATTTCTTCTCAATCCTATGATTGTATTTACTATTTCATCGACTGTAGAAGTAGAAGTTGCAAATATCCTCATCTTCGCTAATTAGTTATTGAGAAGCTACACTGTAAGTTTGAAGCTTTACTTATTGACTTTTAAATCCCTTCATAAATATTTTGAAGCTTGTCCCCGGATATCTTTAGTGTATTTACAATGTATAAATTTGGCGTAAATTGATTCAAAGACCATTCAAAAAGTTCATTTGTGGCTTTGGAATTATTTTTGATTTTTATTAACTCTTTCGTTTGTCGATTAGGCTACATTTGGTTCTTTGTATCCATCTACAATTGATTGTCAAAATTTAAATCCACATTGCATATATATATGTTTTCATCATTATGCTCCAAAATGCGTACTTCTATCCATCAAACTTTGGTGTCATTTTATACATGTTGTTTCTCTCCATGATATATCTTTCAATGGTTAAGCCCGATTTCAGAAGGAACCTGCTCCGATATCAATTGTTGGATTATTGAGAGGGTGAGTGAATCAATAATAGAAATTTAATACATTTTAACCATATAATGCAAGTTTTATAGCGGTGTATCATTATCATCCAATAATTAGGAAGTAAATAAACAATGAACAAATGAGCAATCATACACATACATGAGCTACCCGGTGTTTTCACGGTAGAGCAAAGCGGGGAGAAAATAACCAGATTTTTTTTCTTATATGTCTTGAAGAATTACATTCGTTGGAAGAAGTAACTTCTTTGTTTCTAGTTGCAAGCGGAAGAGAACCAACCCTAGTTTCTTAGGTTACAACTAGAGGGAAGCTCCAAATCCCAATTTAGCTGGCTGCAGCCCTAAGTTCTTGATTTGCAAGTGGAAGGTGGCTACCGACACTATCGTGCATTGTCCAACAAATACTGAAATATAATGCCAATTGTAGACAACTCTTGTCACTTTGGATCCAGCCACTTTCCTTGTCAAAATGTCACCTCAGCTGTATTGATAACTTGTAACAACATGTACCAATCAACACTTGAAACAACATATACTAATAATTTAAATCAACATGTACCATGCATCAACCATTACATCAACCTTGACTCATCAAGATGTACCAACATCATCAACTATACACCCTCATGTATGTGCTAACTCATAAAATATACACCTCATTATTATTGTGCCAACTCATCAACTACTTGTCTCAACCATGTGCCACAACATGTACCAACCATATACCAAGACAGCCACCAATATAACCATCAAAAGTTATGCGAGAAAATTCATGTCACTCATCCATAGAAGCCAAATACCGCAAACCCTTAGAAATCAAAACGTATTGCCACAACCTCATTGTTATGTAGCCTCGAGCTAAACCAACAACTTTGTAACACATCACAACCAAAGACCAATACCCAAAATGCCAAGCTATTATCCCTCAACAAATGGAGTATATGCGGCCAATCTTGAACATCAATACCATCTCAAGAGATAAACCCTGTCTAATAACATACTTTCAAACTAAAGAGATGTGCCATATCTCTAATAAATACACCCCAACCATGTTGTTGTCACAATTTTTAAGCAAAAGTGATTTTTATCTTGTTGATTTTTTAACCGCTTTTTGCGTTTTTTCGCGCCTTACGCGGCGATTTTCGCGTACCGCTTTTTTCTGTGCACTTTTTCTGTCGTATTTTTCCTTCCGCACTTTTTCTTCCGCTCTTTTCCTGCCGCATTTTTCTTTATCAATAATCCCTACCCAAATAACCTTTCACAAAATAGTAGTCAATGATATTCAATGTGTTCAAGTTTGATTAAATGAGAGCCTTGCCTCTTATTTATACTTTCATGTAGCATCCCACTTTCCTTATTTTAGGGATTTCTCCATTAGACGAAGAAAGGACATCATGAGGGGTTCTCCAACTTCACATAGCCATAACTCTCTAACCATGAGGAGTTATGTGACATTCCCTGAAACCATAGAAATGGCATGACGTAATGTATGCATCTATAATAGTCTTACGCAATATATCCAAAACTCATACCATTATCCATCGAATAAGAAACTTGGGTCCATTACCCAAACCTTTAATGCTGGCGGAATTACGCTCTGGGACTTTCTTCAAGTGTTGACATCAATTGAAACCAACCCAATTAATCAACTTAGTTCTATATTGTTGAATCTAATTTTGAATATTAGGGGGGTTTTCTCAAAGAATACAAATCATAAGCAACATCATTCTAGTGCAGGAAGCTATTCACTCAATTCGATCTTTTCTCAAAGAATACAAATCATAAGCAACATCATTCTAGTGCAGGAGGTTATTCACTCAATTCGATCCACACAAGAAAAATGTATGGTAACCAAAATTTATATGGCTAATGCTTTTGAAATATTTTTAAGTAAATCCCTCTTTATTATTCACAAGTTTGGAGTCTCCCTAAATTCATTTATTGGGTTAATATATGCATCGGTATCCTTGAATAGATCTTGTAGTAAATGGTAGCATGAATTCCTTCTAGTAAATCAAGAGGACTTCACTAGGGTTGACCATTCTTTCCAATGCTTTATGTTTTGATTTCAAAGTTGTTGGGATGAAATCTTGACAATGCTAGATTACAAGGGTTTCTACCCACAATAAATATTGTTGATGGAGTGAAATCCATCAACTATTCCCATTTTTTTGGCAACGCCCTATTGATAGTAGAAGCCACAGTTGTTATAGATCATATATTCAGAGGTATTTTAGATAATTGTCTCAAGACATCAAGCGGACTTGTGAACAAACATAAAAGAAACATATATGGGTGGAACACACCTCTAATAACCTTGCATAGTACATCATGGGTCTTGAAATTCTCATTGGACTATTAGTGAAATACCTTTAAATATCTAGCGGGTTTCATTTATGACCCTAAAGGAAGAAAAGACCTAGAATATGCTTGGGGATTTGGTATCAACACAAATAATGAGGAAAAATATCTCACTATTTTGCAAGGCCTCATTTATCTTAAATAAAATGATTTTGTACAGTTATGATGATTGGTAGTTCTATGATAATCAAAATATGTATATATCACTAGACTCTCACACTCAACCTTCGTCTTTCAAGACTCTTTTAATGAGTAATATCTATTAGGTAATAATTTAATGCAATAGAATTCTATTGTGTCCTTTGCAACCTCAACTCCCAGGTAGATAAGCAAGAAAATGTGGGGCTTCTCCTTGGAGAGGTGTGTCTAAGTACAAAATAAGGAGGCATAACATTATTTACCATTGAAGAGGATACTATCACTCCAACAAACATCCTAGCATGTGGAAGGTGAGAATTAGGAAATTAACCATACAACACCACCTTACCTCATACTCTCATCACCCCTCTCTTACGTAAATATTCCCCTTCGGACAAGTGAACTTTCCCTTGGATTACTGACCCATGTACCAAGACAGAAACAATCATTTGGACACTACCATTCCTATAATCTCATTTTTCTTATCCAAAAATAGAGGAGAAGGTAAAGTAAGATGTACTATGTTTACGACATTTGTCCTAGATGCTCCTATCTGCAAGCTTGATCCAATTCATGGCGCAAATCAATACCTGCAATGAACAACAAGAAACAAGTGACTCCCTTCTACTCTAATGGATTAGGCAAAGCAAATTCATCTATGAAAATCAAATTAAACATAGACAAGCACATGAAACCACATACTTGAAGTAAATAGGCCAAGTATATTCAATGAGAACAAAGAAAACTTACAGACCATGAATGATGTCAACTGCAACTCCTCCAATCTCTCCTCTTCTAACCCTTGCAAGAATCCCACTATCATAAGTCTGATATCTCCAATCTACCTCCAGAATAAAAGGTTTTATACCTCTAATACTTCTCTTCTTCTCCATGGAAATCCCTCATTATATAGGATTTGAAGGCTTAACCGCCATGGAAAAGATCACTCACTAGATCCACTAAAATGGGATCTCCAAGATTTTTAGGGAGAAAATATCTCTAAAGGATTTTAGGGAGAAAATATCTTTCAAGTATTTTAAGGAGGAAATATCTCTCAAGATCCACCAAATTAGGATTTTGGTTTCAGAAAATATCTCAGCCATCCATGAGATTCTCAACCTCTCCTTGAGATTAGGAAAATAAATGTGAGGTGGATTCTCACACTAAATTAATTTCCTTTTTATGAATATTAATAAATAAGTCAGTGCACATAATATTTTGACCTTCATATGAATAATAACGAAAAATTCATATGATATATTTCTCTACCACTTTGACTAGGGATTGTGACAAATGTTCTTTTATGGTGTCAATGTGTATGCAACAATTAGCAAGGTGCATATGACACTTTTACGACACTTGCGACACTTAGGATGAGGTACTTAAGTGTGGAATTTTGATGTGTAACACCCTCCTTATTCAGTGTAGTAATCAATGGTACATAGGCAGGTCATCTCTTTTGTGCGGGATGAATTCGCAGATGGAATCTTTAATTTAGATTATGTTGCAGGTAGAGGGTATTGATTTTTTGTAGGAGAATATGCTAGAAACTCAATCGGTGTTGGGCATTTCAGTCTTGGGCACCCTCACTCTTCCTGCAAGTGTGACCATGATATACTGCCACTATCACAATCGGTGTTGCATCCTCTATGATTTGAAGGACATGTATAAAGGTTTGAATTAGTGTGAAAAGAATGTGGGAGAAGAGAATTGCAACATCACATACTTAACTCTACATTGGAAACATTGGAAAGAAAATTTTGAATCTCAATTGAAAGAGAATAACATGATTGGAAATTAATAAACCAATGAAACTAGGGAGCATATACTCACTCTAAGAGAATGGGAGATAGATTATGGCCCCTTGATGACAATATTTAGGGGGATATGAGTGGATATGGCCTTAACCATTTCATCAGTATAGCCTTCGGTAGGTTGGATGGTGTCCCACTTCAACCTTCCTTGGTGGGATCCTTCTTGTGTTGTAATGGGGGTCAAAGGGCCCATTAAAGTTAAATGGTGGGATCCACCATAATGATGTAATGGGGGGAAAAGGGCCCATTATAGTTAATAATAGTACAAATATGTTGGTCATTTAATATAATGTGGACTAGGTCCACCATGTTAGTTATCATGGAGTAAATGTAATATGGTCCATTGATTAATATAGAGACAAACAATGGTTAGGGTGAGTGTTTTCTAGATAACTATAAATAAAGATGGATTCATCCTTATTGAATATGTCAATCAATATTATTGTATTGGAGAATGACTCATTAAGAGTTTTCCCCCTTGAAGAGGCAATCAAACATGGGTTTGTCCTCTCATAAAATGATTATTGTTGTATGGTGTGTCCCTACCTTATGTGTTTTATGATTTAATGAATTAAAGGGGAATTTTTGTCATATTCTTATTTATAATGTTTGTTATTGATCTTCCTTATTAAAAAACATAACAAGTGAAACAGAGCACTTTATTGGGAATAAAGGAGGAAGAAATTATTTTTTTTGTTTCTATTTTGCAAATTTTTTAAGAGGAAAAATAAGGTTGCAACACTGAAATCAATTCCCAAATATTTGTATATAGAATCGAAAGAAAAAATTTCCACATCTGGATTTATCTCAAAAGTATACATTGATTAAAAAAAATTCACTCGAATCAAAATCTAGAAAGTGAAGATATCACTAATTTAAAGTCAACTATTTTAGAGTCTTTTATATTACAACTACGACTCCATTTTCAGATATTGTAGAGAAAATAACTTTTTACAAGTTTCCCAAATTGAAGCTAGACCAAACATAGTTGAAAGAGAAATTCAACAAATTAATTTTGGCATATTATATGATATACTTCTGAGTCATATTGAAGAAGTTACGACCATTTTCAACCATTGCCTCAAAACACTAGCAACACCAAAGAATGGAAATGTTGAGATAAATTAGGGAGGAAGGGGTGGAATGTTGAGGAAATTTAAGGAGAAAAGGGGTAGAATGTGTAAACATATTTAGGAGGAATGTGAAGCATTCCACTTCCAAGCATTGGAAGTTTTGAAAGATATTAAGGACAAGTTTGCCATATTTCACATCTAAAGTGAATGTACCAGCATATATGACAAATAAGTATTTGCATGGTATGATTTAGAAGAAGCTTGCTAAGAATGGTATATGGAAATTTTTCACTTATGTGAAGAAAACTACTTTCAGTTTCTCTTTAATGAACATACCCCTCCATAAGAAGTGTCCATCATTGAGGGAAGTCATTAGTAGGTTATGTCTACCAGTTTTTAGTTTGCAATGCTTCCTCTAGTTCTATAACCCACCTTTTTCAATTGTGCAGATGATATTTTAGCTTTGGATGGTCCTAGTATCTTGGTGGAAAGATATTTATATCTATATGACCATGGTGAGCAACTTCAAAAAAACACACAACAAATTATCGGTTTCAAATGGTATCAATGGGTAGACAACATAGTGGTCTAAAATATTTGTTTCAGCAAGTTGAGTTAACAACAGACTATAGTGGTTTGAAATATTTATTTGAGGAACAAACTTTAAATGTCAAGCAAACAAGATGGATGAAATTTTTGAGTGAATATGACTTTTATGTTAAGCATATATAAGGAAAGAAGAACAAGATTATTGACACACTCAGTAGGAGGACACATGCAACGAATGCTACAACCATTAGCATGTGCAAATCATATTTGAAGAACAAAATTTTGGAAGTTGTTACTTCAGATGAGCACTACCTACAGGTAAAAGAAGGATTACTGTTAAATTTTGAGCTTGATTTTTTATGCAGATTAATTCTTTTATTTTCTTTAATACTTTGATTCCAGCTTAATACACTTCAACAATACCAAGTCATAATCGAATAGAAATAACTATGTAGATGAGTAAGCATGCACATCAACAACACATATACCCTGGGGAAACCGTGTACAGGGAGAAAAACCCCAGCAAACGATATTCCTTTATTGCATTAATAATGTAAGATCACTTACAAATATCCACC
>SNQJ01S0061039.1:38780-62282 GCA_010110895.2 Picea sitchensis | reverse complement strand
AAAAAGTTTCTCACTTTATTCTTGTTAACTTAAGTCATAAGGCAACTAATATTGCATAAATTTATGTGAAAGAAATTTCTAGGTTGCATGGAATACTGACGGTGTTTTGGTTTACCCTCCTAAAGTTGGTGGCAAGTTCAAATCATTGGGTCACTCAATTGTCAACCTGGGTTCAAATAATATTCTGAGGCACCATGTGTAGTATACATAGGTTAAGGTTTTGTATTGATTGGTATTCAAATTATATGTTGTGATGACTGATTCTAAGTGTACAATAAATGAAAAGAAAAGTAAATCTATGCTTATTCAAATCTAGGTTAACATCCAAAATCATATGAACAATTATACTACTATTAAGTTTGTACTCAATCAATGGTGCCACTTATGTTAAAACCATCATGGATTATATCCTATGCTTCCAACATATTTTCTCTATTTTATCAATCTCAAAGTTAAGAGTAAGATAATTCTGTAACAAGCCAATTCTACAGCAATTATAACCTACATGAAATGAACTTAAGAGTTGTGTAAATTAAACTAAATGCCAAAATGAAATAACTCAGCATAATGAATTAACACGGTGCAAATAAAACATTGTACATATATATATTGTCACACATACATATATATATTGGCACAACATTGTACCTCGAGTGCCCCCCAAGGCTTGGCATGTGTGCTAGCTATGGGACCACCATATCAAACTTAACCGAAAATCATGCATAGGAATAACTTTTCATATATATATATATATCAAATAGAAAGTGATTACAGTGTGATAGTGCTTGCACGCACACACACAATGTTTGTCTCTCCCGAGAGAAAGGGTAACTTAATATTTATACATGAACATGGCATCAACCTCTTCCAAGAATCGAACAACGGGAACCCTCAATTTTGGGGTTTACCCTTTTCCAGTATAACAAACAATAAATCACCATGATCCATGATTGGCTCGTGCACACTTAAAAATCATATACTAAAAAAACTTGATGTTGGTCTAATCCATTAAGACGTTTGATTGTCTTGATATGGCATCTCGAGATAGAGTAGATTCAGTGTTGAAGTTGTTATTTACTTGATCATATGCATAGAGGTTGTTATGATGACATCTTGTAATCATTGCGCTTGTGTCAATTGGTTGAAAACGTTGCCATGTTTGTTGATCGAATATATCCTTTCGCGGCCATGTGAAAAATGCTTAGCTACCTTGTGCCACAACCCTTGCGATGACCTAGAACATGCTAGTGCACTTTATAGGTGAGGTCAACAAACTTCATTGAAATCAAACTTACACTCTAACAACATAAGTGATCTCAACTCATGCTAAATTAACCATGCAAGAAAACAAAAGAGATTAAATTTCAAACCGTAATTACCTTTGAGCTAATATGAAATAGGGATAAGGCAATGGAATTATTTGTGATAAGGAAGCAAAAAGTGACACTAATTAAGAGGTCAAAAAGGACATTCAGATCTCAAAAATATGTCAAAAATTAATCTCATCATCCCCCTCTAGCTAGTATGGTTTCATGTCCCTTATGCAACCCCTGTCATTATTTTGTTGGTATCCCTGAATGAATATCTCCCTAGTTGAAGGTTGGGTGTCCATACTCTCTTGGATCATAGTACCCTAAATATTTATCAACATGAGTCCAATATGTTAACTCGTCCTGCTCTACCCACTTTGTAGGTACCCTGTAAAAGTAGTGTGGACACCAAATGATAGGGTAGTGGAATATCATTCTTATCCATCTCGACCCATGTCTCATAAAGGAATTAGAATAGAATAATGTCATATTAAGGGCTAGACCGAAATAGCGGAATCCAATTGGGTTTATGTTCTTCATGTAGTTGGGGAGTCCATCCCACAAATCATGAGAGACTAATAATGCTTATAGGGAGTGTGCTCTTGTGACTTCCTAATAATTTGTGATAACAAACTTCTAGTTATCTGAATGTTACAACATTCCATGGGTCTTGTTGTAGTCTTTGGTCACATTCTTAATGGGTATTCATCCCTTATCATTAGTTTTTCTTTTTATTTTATCATTATATAGAAGTCACTGGATTTATTCCATTTGATGTGGTTGAGAATGAAGGAGGAAAAATATCACAGTTGTATATCCTCGACATAGGGATTAGGGTTACATTGGGTGTTGTCTTGAAGAAGAAAGTTAAATATGTACAATTCACACAATAAATCTTGGTCTTTAGATTCAACGGAGAATAGCATATCAATGAATTCTTGACGTTGCCTTAGATCATATACTTTCCCTACTGCCAATCGTCCTAATCTAAAGGAATTCCACTGATCATGTAGAAATATGCAATAACCCTTGAAGGGGTTCTACAAGAGACGACTTCTAATGCCAACTCACATGCTTGTTGTTTCAAACTCTAAACTTGTGTTAACTAGTCCTTGTACTCTTTTATTTTTTCTCTCTATTTCTCTTCTTGTGTAAGGTACACGGAGAACCATTTTTTGCTAAGTCCCTCAATACCTGAAAATGGTTTTCTCTATCAATAATATCGAGGTTGGAGCGCTTGTCCTTGTTTCTCCACTCTGGAAGATCCGACTTCAATTAAAATAAGGCATAGGTATTGGTCACGATATATTCAAGGATAGAGTTAACCACCTTGTGAAATTTCTTCACGCGTTCCTCTAAATAAACATTTTCCCTAGGAACTCAAGATTCTTCACGATCAATAGCATCCAACAAAGCTCCCATATTACTTGGACTTATGGGTTTGCTTTGTTGGATTTTCCTCTTAAGTTTACTAAAACCTTCATTTCTTATTTTCTTTGAGTAAATATTGATATCTTAGGCTGTGAAAACAAAATGACTTAGAGGTTTGATGAAGCTTACCTTTCTTGATCCTGATTTTCCTCTTTCTACTTGATTCTGCCAATTTCAGTTATGAAGTGGGGCTTAGGGGATGAGGCTGGGGCTTAGGGGATGAGGCTCTTCGCATGCACAATGATTGATCATGCTATATCATAAATAATATTCCTAATGAATGTAGTGCCTCGAATGAGCTATCTGGTGGCTCATATGGTGACAAGGTTTTCAGGGATGAAAACACTCCAAGTTCCCCTTTCAATTGTTCTTCTCCTTGACCCAGGGTTTGGTCAGATTATCCTTCCAATTCCCCTAATTGCTCTTCATTTCTAGGTTGTTCCTCTTGTTGTTCAAGAAAATATGCTTCATGGACCCTTGATTCTTCTACTTCCTTAGGCTCGAAATACATGGGTGTTGATTTTGTACCAATGTATTCAATGTGTTCCATAGCCTTCCCTTCTTTTGAATCCTTTGATCGCTTAGATGCCCGTGTCGGTACTATGGTTGAGCCTTATTGTCGATTATTGCTCATCAAGATAATATTGTATTAAGGGTGAGAGAAGTGCTGAGAGAGAGAGAGCCTTCTTGTATTGTAATATCTTTAGCTAGGTGCGCAGGAAGGGAGAGAGAAAGAGAGACGGAGAGAGAGGATTTGATGGCCAAGAGTGCAAATTAGAATTTTAAGCTTTATCTTAATATATCATAAGCACAGTTTTGTGGATGTAGCCCTAGAGAGAGGGTGAACCACGTACATCCATTGTTGTGTGTGTGATTGATGCTTTGAGCTCTGATGTTGTTATATTGTTATCTGCATTATTGTATTAGATCATATCTATAGCTGTGAAGGATAGATCTAGATAGTTTAATGACAGATGCATGTTATGTTGTTGTTGTAATAAGAACCACTTGATATTCCCCTGGTTGTAGACATATATGTCCTACAACCCCCTCATAGTTGCTTCGGGTGACACTGTACCTTCTTCGCAGGTGTTGCTGAAAAGGCCAGTAGCTAGGGCTTGTTGGTGTGCTCTTGGAGCTGAACCCTGGGTCTGCCCCTGTGCCAACAAATGGTTCCATTGTTGGGACTTAAATATTTTTAAGGGAATGTCAAGGTGGTTCCCTTCGAAGACAGAGATTCAGAAGTGGGTAGAGGATCAAGAGAAGGACTTCACTGAAGCCCAAAATAAGAACCCTAAAATAAGCACTGAAGATTGGCTACAAAGATGCATCTTCATCGACATTCACGATATCTTCTTTGGAGGAATCCATCAAGAGCTACATGAGTGGTTATCTAGGTTAGCTGACACAGAGTTTGAAATCAGATCTATACCCCCTGTGGTTTCAACACCAGCATTGATCCAGAAGGTCAAGAGAGTCGACAATGTTGTATTCAGAGTAGTAGATCACTGGTTTGATAGTACCATCAGAGGATATATCATTGAGTTTGTTGTTGACATAACAAAATTGTATAGTCAAGCCGAGAGATACTTTTTCAAGGGACCCAGAGGAAAATTTTTGCACTTCCTGAAGCTAAGAATCAAGATGCTCTTGCATGAAAACTACATCTTGAAGATATAGTAGATTGATCAAACCTGAAAAGGCTAATGTTCAAGATCTCGGACAGCGACAGTGACACAGAAGAAGGACATACGCGTAGTGGGAGAGTATTCCGAGAAGTTCACCTTGAGAATTTGTTTAAGAAAAACTATGGAGAAGAAGGTTTCTATAGTTGAGAAGAGGTAGATCTAATCGACGAAGAGAATCCAGAGCCCACCAAAATAGAAGAAGGGGAAGCTAAAGAACTGCGCAAAAGCGAGCCAGAAACCTCAGGAACTGCGTGAACTACTGAAGTAAGTAATGTTAATCCCCCTGTTGTCCCAACAATACTTAGCAGTCAGAATAGTCAGAACCAACAGAGTCTTCAGAGTATTGTTACTAGTAGCCCAACATCTACTCAGACAAGAACCCTAGTTAGCTTTATGGCAGATGAAATGAGACTCCCTATCTTTAGAGGAGATGGATCTAAAGATCCAGATTAGCATTGGTTTTTTTGTGAGGCCGTATGGAATATTAAAAGTATCATCGATGAATCCATCAAGAGAACCTAGTTCAGCACTACCCTAAGGGACCATGCACTGATATGGTACATGAAACTTGTCCAAGGACTGGCACAGCCTAAGCCCCTGAATGAGATCAAGAATGTGATTGCAGATTTTAAGAAAGCTAAGTTGGATTCACAATGTATTACAAAACTAAAAGAGATTAAACAAAAGGTAGCAGAACTTGTTTGGGAGTTCAACCAGAGATTCAAGACCCTGATAGGACGATTAAATTTCCAGATCCCCGATGAACAGAACAAAGAGTGGTTCATCGTTACGTTGTTACCACACATAAGAATCCCTTTGATGTAGCAGAAGATTGCATCTCAGGCAGAAGCTTTGGAGATCACCATGTAGCTGGAATCAGCACCAATGGGAGAATCTAGCTCAAGCATTATCCATATCATGAGCCAGCTAACTAGTTTGTCTTTACAGGTCGAGGATATGAAGAAAGATAAGGGAAAAGACAAAAGGGAATATATCGGGTGTGTAAGATGTAGATCTGAAGGCCATGATAAGGAACATTGTCCCTTATTTCATGAGTACTTGGAATTAGGGGCACCGAGCCCCTTAAAGAAATTTAACCTACCCTGGTGCGATGTATGCAAAAATAGGCATCGCCCAGGTGAGTGCTACTACATGCAGAAGTATGTCCAGACACCCACAAACTTGTATTGTACATTCTGTAAATCAGTGGGGCATGACGATCGGGATTTTAGAGCTTATGATCTCATGCATGAAAGGTCAAGAGACATATACAAGATTCAAGGCGAAGTACAACAAGAGGGAAACACTCTACAGTACAACTCTCCAGGGAGAGGAAATTTCACTCCTCGTGGTGGCTACAGAGGACGAGGACGAGGAGGAGGTATGGGCCAAGGCTGAGGACAAATAATATGTTACAACTGTGCGCAGCTAGGACATTTAGCAAGGGATTGTCAAAATCCCTGCACGACCTGTAGTTATTGTAACTCCTTCGAGCATGTCATAGAAGATTGCCCTGTGTTGTTGGCTAAACTTCAGGAAAGACGAGGACCCCAAGAGAACCCAAAAGTACAATTGATATATGTTGAACCTCGTGGAGCAGACCCTAGAGTCGTTGTTATTACTCGAGGAGGTGCTACTACAGGCAAAGACAGAGCAGCCCAAGGAAAGACTGAAAATGAACACGGAGTCAGGAAAGATACAGAAAATACCCCAACGTTTGATGCTAAGAAAGAAAGACAGATATTTGAGGAGGAAAGAAAAGAGTTCAAAGGAAATCAAGGATCTTCATCAAAGAGACAACTAGAAATCAAAGAATACGGTATGCCTCAAGCGTTTGATCCGTCTGCATCACCAACAGAAGGAAAAGAGGTAAGTAAACTCATGGAATTCTTGCACACTTGGGTTAATTTGATTCAAGATAAAGGGGTTGTACAAGAATTACAAGATTTAATCAAGCAGTATGAACTAGGAAAAATAGACCCCTTACTGAATAGAGCAGTGCACCAAATTGGAAGAAGGAGAAGGACAAATAAATAATTACACTTGAATGCTCAGATAGGAGAGTATGAGATAGACTATGTGGTCCTTGACTTAGGGTCAGAAGTCAATGTCATGATGAAACAGACTTGGGAACTGATGGGAAAACCCAAGCTGATATATTCCCCAATCAGGCTTCACATGGCTAATCAGCAAGTTGTCAGCCAATTTGGACGATTAGAACATGTCCCAGTGGACATTGATGGAGTAATAACCTTTGCATATTTTGAGGTAATTGAAATTGTTGATGATAGTTGCCCTTACTCTGCATTGTTAGGAATTGATTGGGCCTTCGACAATTCCACTGTTGTTGATTTAAAGAAAAGACGCATGACATTTCAGAAATATGGCCTTAGGGTCGTTGCACCTTTAGACCCAAATGAAGGTCCACGATACACAGAACCTATCAGAGAAGAGGACCACGCATTTGAACTGGAAAACATCTACAAATTAACAGCCAGACAGCAGGATTATATCAACCCTATAGCTGACGGAAATCTGAGTTGGCGAAGTGGCAGCGCATGTTCATCCAACTCAGAAGAACCGCTGGAAAACTGGCAGAACCATATGTACGAAGTATCTACAAGAAGATGTGCTAGGCTAACCAGAGAAGTTTGTTGGATTGGCACAATAGTGAGTGATCTACCCACATTTGATGGGTTGAACCCCTTAGAGAACTTCTTATCAGACTTTGAGACAAGTGTGCCAACACAACAAAGGTTGTTGGCAATGGAGGAGGCCATGAAATCCACCCCAGCGAGATGGTGGGGGACACATAAAAGAAATATTACAAACTGAACACAATGACGAACTTTGATGACAGTGCGGTTTTCAGCACAAGAAGGAAGCGAAGAAGCACGGTACACAGGTCGAAGCTGCCCAAAGTACCATGTAGAAGATGCGAAGAGGCCTGGAGTGACACTCCTAGACAACAATGGGTACACAGATTCATCAATACGTTGGATACCACCCCGATTAACTGGTACCTTCAAGCAGAGCTGTGCCTTGTCACTTCAGAATGGGAAGGTATGACCCAGAATTTTATAACCACCTTTTTGTTTGACAGTGAATTTCCTTCTGTAGATCAAGCACTACAAATGGTGAGACAGAAAGTATTTGAGGAGGCATCTGGCCTCCCTTTGGAGCAAGAAGAGGATGAATGGACAGCGCCCCTCCAGAAGCTGTAGACCTGCTACTACATTAATGCTAACGAAGACGATGACCCAAGGAAGGTGAATATCACAGAAACAGAAGGTTAGAGAGATGTGGAAGGACCAGGAGTTGAACTTCCATTCATTGGACAGCCGATAAAAATAAATAAAGTCAATATCAGGGCAGAGGAAACACCAAATCTTACCCAAGTCAGAGATTACTGGGACGTTGCTACCATTGACAAAATCACAGAATTATTGCATGAGTATTAGGACTTGTTCCCGACCAAGTTCACTGATATGAAGGGAATAAAAGGACCTATGGGAGAAATGAGAATACCTCTAAAACCATACGTGAATCCAGTCAATAAAAGACCCTACAAATTGAACCTGAAATATAAGGAAAAAGTGAAGATTGAGCTTGACAGAATGTTGGAAGCAGGGATTATTGAACCTGTCGAAGAGTCGGAGTGGATTAGCCCCATGGTAGTGCAAGATANTTCCCTACACCTTTCACAGACGAAGTGATGGATAATGTGGGAGGCCAAGAAGTATATTCTTTTACAGATGGGTTTTCAGGATACCATCAGATCCGCATTGCCAAGGAGGACCATCATAAGACCACATTTTCCACAGAGTGGGGATCCTACCAATATACAGTAATGCCATTTGGACTGAATAATTCCCCAGCCATCTTTTCCAGGGTGGTGGTTGAAGCATTCAAAGAATTTTTACATAAATTTTTAGAAGCATACTTTGATGACTGGATTGTTTTTAGTTTGTTGAAAAATCATATTGAATGTCTAAGGCTAATGCTAGATAAATGCAGGCAGTGTCAAATTGCTTTGAATTTGAAGAAGTGCATCTTCTTCTCACCATTTGGAGTATTATTAGGTCATATTGTATGCAAGCAAGGATTGTTGGTGGATCCATCCAAAATTGCAATTATAGTTGATTTACCACCACCTACATCAGTCAAAAAATTGCGCACTGCGCTAGGACACACTGGCTATTACAAGAAATTTATCAAAGGATATGATCAGATTACTGTGCGAATGGAGAATTTATTGAAGAAAGACTGTCAGTTTGGTTGGACAGACGAATGCCAGCAGAGCTTCGACACACTGAAAAAAAAGATGGTCACTGCGCCTATTTTAGTCTTTCCCAACTGGAGCAAGGAATTTCATGTGCATGTTGATGCATCTTATATTGCATTAGGAGCAGTACTGACACAACCTGGAGAAGGGGATATTGATCATCCGTTAGCATTTGCCAGCAGAAATCTCTCCACAACTGAAATTAATTACACCACTACAGAGAGAGAGGGACTAGACATGGTGTATGCATTGCAGAAATTCCGCCACTACTTGTTGGGAGGACACTTTAAAATGTTTATTGATCACTCCGCGTTGAAATACCTAGTCAATAAGCCAGTGTTGGGGGGGAGAATATGCAGATGGCTTCTCCTGTTTCAACAATATGATTTTGAGATCATAGTTAAGCCAGGAAGAATGAATAAGGTCCCAAACCACCTGTCGAGGTTGGAGCATGGCGAAGAACCTACCAGTCTGGAGGAAACACTATCGGATGCACAGCTGCTCGCCATTAGAAATATTGATGACCACTTTGCAGACATAGTCCAGTTCCTGTCAACAGGAATAGCTCCAGCTGAATACACAATTCCGCAGAAGAAACAACTAGTGGTGCGCGCTGCAGATTTTTCACTGATAGCTGGTCAACTATATAAAATGGGCCCTTGATGAGATCCTAAGAAGATGTGTTATGGAGGCAGAACACCCTATGGTCCTCGAAGAATCTCATGAAGGCATTGCAGGAGGACATTATGTAGGAAAATCAATTGTGTGGAAGGTTCTGCGAGCTAGCCTTTGGTGGCCTACGTTACACAGAGATGCTAAAGAATATGCCAGAGCATGCGATGTATGCCAGCAAGTTGGAAAACCATCCCGAAGAGATGAGATGCCATTAGCACCACATATGACCTTACAAGCATTTGAAAAATGGGCCATTGACTTCGTGGGACCTATAAACCCACCAGGAAAGCGCACAGGAGCAAGGTATATTATCACTGCAATAGAATACCTGACTAGATGGGTTGAAGCAAGAGTAGTCAAGGACTGTAGTGCAAATACAGCTGCATGTTTCATATTCGGTGACATAATAACCAGGTTTGGATGCCCTAAGGTCTTTATGAGTGATCAAGGTACGCACTTCATTAATAAGACAATTGAAGCCCTGACTGAAGAAATTGCAGTCCACCATCAGAAGAGTACACCTTATCATCCACAAGCAAATGGAACGGTCAAAGAATTCAACAAGATCTTGGAGACAACATTGAAAAATATTTGCAGTGTGAACAGGGATGACTGGGATTTAAGAGTACCAGCAGTACTCTGGGCTTATATAACCACTTGCAAGAAATTAACAATGTAGACTCCTTTCAAGTTGGTTTATGGTATTGAAGTTGTTGTCCCAATGGAGTACTTTGTACCAAGCTTAAGAATTGTTGCATTTACAGACATGGATGATACTGGCGCTATTCATGAGAGGCTATAACAGTTGGTCGAACTAGAAGAAGATGGATTCATTGCAGGCTTCCATCATCAAATTCAGAAGGAATGAGAAAAGGCCTATCATGACAGACACATCAAGAAGAAGATATTTAGGCAAGGTGATTTAGTCCTGCTATATGACAGTAAGTTTATAAAACACCCTGGGAAGTTCAGAACACATTGGCTCGGACCATATGAGATTATTTATGTTACAGAAGGTGGAGTTGCGCAGCTGAAGACATTGAAAGGAGACTGGAAGGAAGGCTTGGTGAATGGGAGTCGGCTGAAGTTGTACTATGACAACCAGCTGCCTCACAACTCTCAGTAGAATCAAGAAGACAAGGGTCTAGGTACCAGATGCAGTTGAAACTGGGTACCAGACATAGAAAAGACAGTCTGCACAAGGATGGAAAGGAGGCATAAAGAAGAAAGCAAGGGTTGCACTGCGCAGTCAAAAGTCGAAGAAAAACAAGAGGATCAGATCTCAAGTGCCTCGGAATGAGTCACAGGTGAATGTTGGGGTCTGTTGGCCCTGGGTTATGGAAGGAAGCAAAGAATGAGGAAGAAAAGGTAAAAATCGAGTTGCACGGGAGACACAGTGGTTATCACTTGGTCGAAGTGAGAAAAAGAACAAAGAAGATGGAGCGAAGTGCAGAAAAGAAAGTCGTTGGATGAGGAGATCGAGGATGACAGATCAGAAAGGAGGATGCACCGAGGATGACTCTGGAAGTGGGAAAAGACAGCATTAGATGCCTTGGAGCACCGCGAGATGGAGAAGGAAAGACAGGTTGGAGAAGCCCGAAAAGAATGGCTCAATTTGACCTAGGGTTGTAAACACCTAGGGTTTGGGTAATTAGGGTTTTGACACCTAGGTTTTGACCTAAGGCTATCGGTGAGGGATTGTAATGTATAAATAGAGGTCGAGAGGACCTAGGTCAGGTTGGTACTGTGGTTGAGCCTTATTTTCGATTATTGTTCATCAGGAGAATATTGTATTAAGGGTGAGAGAAGTGATGAGAGAGAGAGCCTTCTGGTATTGTAATATCTTCAGTTGGGTGCAAAGATCAAGTCCTTCAGTTGGGTGTATAGGAAGGGAGAGAGAAAGAGAGACGGAGAGAGAGGATCTGCTGGACAAGAGAGCAGATCAGAACTGTAAGCTTTATCTTAATATATCATAAGCATAGTTATGTGGATATAGCCCTAGAGTGAGGGTGAACCACGTACATATGTTGTTGTGTGTGTGATTGATGCTTTGAGCTCTGATGTTGTTATATTGTTATCTGCACTATTGTATTAGATCCGATCTATAGCTATGAAGGATAGATCTAGCTAGTTTAATGATAGATGCATGTTNGTTGTAATAAGAACCACTTGATATTCCCCTGGTTGTAGACATCTTTGTCCTGCAACCCCCTCATAGTTGCTTCAGGTGAGACTGCACCTGCTTCACAGGTGTTGCTGAAAAGGCCGGTAGTTAGGGCTTTGTTGGTGTGCTCTTGGAGTTGGATCCTGGGTCTGCCCATGTGCCAATAGAACACATCCCATGGAATACTCATTAGGTTTGGGTCTGTTGTGATTAACATTCTGATTAACCCTTGATAATGTATCCATGAATTAGGGTTTTCCTGTTTCCTCACAACTATAGCCATTTTAGTTCAAATTTTAAGCAAAAAGAATGGCATATTGAGAAGCTTATCATCCTTGAGGTGTATTATAAGTATGATATGATAGTGAAATATCATATTGAACCCACCTTCACATGTAATAAAATTTTGTATGAAGAAGGCAACTTCCTTCCATAAGGATATTAATGCATCTCTTTGAATTTCCTTCCTAACATCGGGCAAAAGAGATGGATTCACCAGAAACAGAGGACAACTATCGTTTGGCAATTTAAAAATTTTGGACCACCTTTCCCCCTGATGGGGAATTCTTGTTACTGTATTGATGAACCCTTCAACTATTATTGTTAATTGCCACACTACAACCCAATTTTCATTAAAATTCTAGGCAAATTCTAAGCTGGCTTTCGCATCTGAGTCGTGTGATCTAGATTATGTTGAAAATGAAATGAAGGTAGAGATCTAACAAGGAAACACACATATATATTGCAAGAAACACAATAATATTGTTAAATTCAAATTATATTAATGAATGGAATAAAAAATATTGTAAAATGAAAAACACTCAAACTAGCTAGAATGGTGGTTGGTTATCCCTGAAGAGAGAGATGTGTAGGATACGCTCATTCGCAAGACATTGATTATAAAGGGGATGAAATGACCTTTTAACATAAATAATCAATGAGAAAACCCTAATAATATGAAACCCTAAACCCAGAAGATGAATCGCCAAAAGGTTTGTGGGCCCCAATGTGGTTAGTTGATACATTAACTTCCCGGGGATTTAACTTTTGCATACGATATTTGTTTGGGGCGCTCAATAGCCTATAAAAAATTTCTAGATGAGAAGTACCCATTCTGAATGACCTAGTAACTCCTTTCACAATTTATAGGGTGTTTCCGCTCCAAAAAAATGTCTTTTAGGGCCTCAAAATGGCCTCGGAAGTTTGGGACCCAAAAAACTGTAGAAAAATTGCCAAGATGTGGAACCATTTTGAATTAGTGGAATAGGTGGGTGGCCATTAGTATCCACTTGGATCAGTTCTCCCCCTTTAGTAAGCAATGGTCCCCATTGTGTCAAGTTCCTCCATCATATGGGGAAACTTCTATTAAATATGACTCCTAGTGAGATACTTGCCCTAGTGAAGAAGTTGCCATGCTTTGATGACCCAATAGAGTTGGATGTTCTACTGGAGGGTTCCCTTCATCTTCGTGTCCATGATTCGATCAGTTGTCGCCTGCTCAATGTAGTTAGGATTGAGTTATGTAGGGGCCAAGTGCTTGGTCACATCCAAAGTGTCGAGGAGAGGTTGAAAATATGGTCGAAGTAGTTCCACATTAAATATGGGGTGCAAGCCAAGGAAAGGGGGGATACTTAATTTAAAATAATTCTCACCCACAACCTTGGTGATGATGTAAGGGCCATATCAAAGTGGGCAGATATTCTGATGGGGTCATGTGAGGCACTCTTTCTACAAATGAAACCATACCTTATCTCCCACCTAAAACTTGTGTGGTACCTAATGTTGATCATGGTGCTTCTTGTACTTGAAATTGGATTTCTACAAAATATCATGAACTTGTTTTTGGATGTGATGGATTCGTTCAAAAAATTTGGTTGCTCGATTAGCCTTGGTCTGAGCATGGGAGGACTCTTCCTGTATAGCTACAATGGGCAGAGCTACATCAATGGAGGCTAATGGTTGGAACCCCAAGCACACCTAAAAAGGGTTGTGGCCAATAGTGTTGTGGAGGGATNGATTGAGTTATGTAGGGGCCAAGTGCTTGGTCACATCCAAAGTGTCGAGGAGAGGTTGAAAATATGGTCGAAGTAGTTCCACATTAAATATGGGGTGCAAGCCAAGGAAAGGGGGGATACTTAATTTAAAATAATTCTCACCCACAACCTTGGTGATGATGTAAGGGCCATATCAAAGTGGGCAGATATTCTGATGGGGTCATGTGAGGCACTCTTTCTACAAATGAAACCATACCTTATCTCCCACCTAAAACTTGTGTGGTACCTAATGTTGATCATGGTGCTTCTTGTACTTGAAATTGGATTTCTACAAAATATCATGAACTTGTTTTTGGATGTGATGGATTCGTTCAAAAAATTTGGTTGCTCGATTAGCCTTGGTCTGAGCATGGGAGGACTCTTCCTGTATAGCTACAATGGGCAGAGCTACATCAATGGAGGCTAATGGTTGGAACCCCAAGCACACCTAAAAAGGGTTGTGGCCAATAGTGTTGTGGAGGGATCTGTTGTAGATATGTTGAACATAAGGAAGGCTCTAATCCCATATTCGTGGATGTTTGGAATTGTACATCCTCAAAATATGATTAATCCTCATGTTGACTACCTTTGTTTTTCCATCAGCCTATGGTTGGAAGCCAATTGATTTTGGTCAGCTTGGTGTCCATCATCGACCATAGGTTGGACCAAAAAGTACTCAAGAACCTACTATATAGATACAAAATAATGCTTAGTGGGAGCCCAAAATGAACCCAAACATGCTTAAAGAAGAGCTTAGCAGTGGCCTCGGTTGTGATACTCTTCTTGCAGGGTGTCAAAACTACCATCTTAGAGAATTAGTCAATGAAAATGAAGACACAGTCATTACCATGCTTGGTTTAAGGTAGACTAGGCATGTAATCCATTATGGTTTCCATGCTAAAGTGTCATGTTTCCCAATTGTAGTGAACTTCCCAAATCATATTTTCATGCTTGCTTGAAGGAAAATAGAGATGGATCAGATGGCATAGCAATCCATCCTAGAGATGAAAGTATAGAACTAGTTTGTATGTGCTCAATTGCTAATAGGTAGCAACAAATTTAGAGTCATTGTTGTAAAATTTTGGCCACCCAGAGGTATCGTGCCCACAGGAGTTAAGAACTGTGGTTCGCACCATGACCAAGGGTCGACTGAGGAAATCTGCAATATGGTTGTTGTTTCCCTTCTTGTACTTGATGTTCAAGTGGAATTGTTGCAGGTACGTGGACCACTTCTCATGGGAGTCATTCTGTAACTTTTCTTGTGTCTGCATGAATTCCAAAGGCATGTGATCAGTGTGGATGATTGTTTCCTTTCCCATAATGTAATGCTTCCAATGTTGACATGTTTTCACAATGGAGTACATCTCTTTATCATATGTGGGGTATCTACGCACGACATCAGATAGTGTTTCACTGTGATTCGCCATTGTATGCCCATGTTGAGTGAGGACTGCATTGATAACATAATCTCAAGCATCTATCTAAATCTCAAACGGTTGTTGCAGGTCTGGAAGAATAAGGATTTGTGTTGAGAAAAGGTGGAATTTCAATCCTCAAATGATTTATATTGTGATGCATCCCAAATAAAATTGGCCTTGGCTCCACCCTTAGTCACTTGGCTTAGGGCCCAAGCGATATGAGAGAACCCAAACACAAACTTGTGGTAGGCGTTGGTGAGGCCTAAGAAGTTAGGGAGCTCGGTCAGTGTATTTGGGGTTGGCCAATTGCAAATGAATTAGATCTTGGTTGGATCCACATGCACACCCTTCTCATCCATAATGTATCCCAAATATTGAATTCTATGCATGCCAAAGGAAAACTTCTCCAAATTGGAATATAATTTGTGTTGTCGCAGGGTGCCAAATACCTATTGAATGTGCTTCAAATGTTCCTCCCAAGTTTTTCTAAATATGAGGATGTCATTCAGATATACGACCACAAAGGAGTTTGTGAATAGCCTCAATATATCATCCATCATCTGCATGAATGTGGTCGGGGCATTAGTCAAGCCAAAATGCATGACCAGCCACTTGAAGAGACCTTCTTTATACTTGAAGGTTGTCTTCCACATCAGTTTCTCAATTGGCACTTAGTGGTATCCTAACTTCGAATCAATCTTACTGAAAAATTTGGTGCCTTTAATTTGACCTAGAAGATCATCAATTGGAGGGATTGGGCGCCAGTTCTTGATTGTGAACTTGTTCGGGGCTCTATAATCAATGCAAAGTTTCCATGTCATATCCTTATTATGTACCAGAACAATAGGGGTCATGCAAAGTAAGGAGCTTGGTCTAATATGGCCCTTTAGAATTATCTCTTGGATCTGGAGTTTGATTTCTTAATTCTCCATAATAGAGCACCTATATATAGGGTCATTAGGTAGAGGAGCATCAGGTGTCAAATCAATTGAGTGCTTTACTTGATAGTGCAAAGCCACCCCAATAGGTGAGGCAAAGATGTCTTTGTGTTCTACTACTATCTTGTCCACCTACTTCTGTTGTGTAGAGAGACCTCATGCAGAGGCTTTGGTAGTTGCAATGATCTTCCATTCACCTTCCGACCAGACCATAAACAACAAAAATATCTTGGTTTGATAGAACACCTTTATTATATTCTTTGTGGAAAGGTGGTTGAGCCAATTGATGGTGTATAGTTGAGGGTGTGACGTCATTGTTAGGTTCAACCTCTTGACAACCTCTACTGAGATTAGGTTCTTCTGGATACTATTGTCCATAACGAAATGGAGTGAGGTCCCCTTCACCCACATATGTGAGTGGAAGAGGTGCTCCCCTTCTTCAGGTTCCTCTGGTTCCTCTTGATGGACCTTTGTGGTAGCAATGGTGACATTGGGTTCTGCATCAATGATTTATTTTCACTTATCCAATTCTGAATCAAAGTTTGAGCCAACATCTGACTCTGAGGCTTTCATCTCAGCCAACAATGATTGTTTGGAGTGACATTCATTAGATTTGTGCCAAGGGGTTTTGGAACTCGCACCACTTTCTAGTGTCCTTCGACTTCATGTTACCCTTCGTTGCTTGTGGCTTGGAATGGTTTTCTTGGGGCTGGCCATCCTTGATTTGTCCTTTGTTCTGGGAGTTACGACCACCTTTACCATGCTTTTGTTGTGGTGGGTTTGCAGAATTGAAATCCCGCTTATTCTTTTGCTTGGATTTTTTCTCGATATTAATAGCATAACAGTAAGTGATTCCCAGTGAGGAGATATCTAGGAACTCCATATATGTTTGGATGTACCTATGTAGGCCACTATGTTGCTTTAAAACCAGGTACCGCTCGTAGTATTTAATACCCAACTTTGTGCCCAAGGTATGAAATATGTTGGTGTACTCCTACACCATCTAGTCTCTCTTCGGATGCAGAGTTGTCCATCTCACGTACTAGTCATCATAGTTTTGAATAGGGTAGTATTCCTACTTGAGGGCATCAAAAAAATCTTCCCAAGTGGGTTCTGGCCCAAAAATTATAGACTTGTCTCTGGTATGTTTCTCACAGTAAGTTTCCCACCAATATCTAGCATGAGGAAGGGATTTAAAGAGCGCGAAGGTGATTTTTTCACTTTTGGAAAAATTTTGGACAAGGAAATAACCCTGTAGCAGAATTAACCATTTTTCCAAAGCATCGGTGTCTATCTAGCCTTCAAATAAAGGAATATCAAAGTTAGCATGTACCTTGAAGGGAATCACACCTTTGAAGTGACTACTAGTTGAAGGTGCATATGTTGTTGTTGGCAGCCATCAAAGCATCTGGGAAAAATTATCCATCATCTTGTTCCTTTGTCACATGAGGGCTTCCTCGAGCAACAATNCATGTACCTTGAAGGGAATCACACCTTTGAAGTGACTACTAGTTGAAGGTGCATATGTTGTTGTTGGCAGCCATCAAAGCATCTGGGAAAAATTATCCATCATCTTGTTCCTTTGTCACATGAGGGCTTCCTCGAGCAACAATTTGATAGGATCTCCTGCTCCATTATCTCTCTTTTCTTCTACCATGAGAGGTTTCTTGGGTCAACATGAGTGTGATTCCCCAAGCTCGACCAATTCAAGACCCAACTCTCTATAGCCTGACCCCATCTGGGACATGCACATAGAAACAACAAAGAACAGATTTCTCTAATACCATTGATCTGGATTATGTTGAGAATGAAATAAAGGTAAAGATATAACAAGGAAATACATAGATATGTTGCAAGAAACATAGTAATACAATTAAACTAGGATTCTTTTAATGAATGGAAAACAAAATACTATAAAATGCAAAACACACAAACTAGCTAGAATGGTGGTAGCCTATCCCTGAAGAGAGAGATGTGTTGACTATGCCTCATTCGCAAGAAGTTGATTACAAAGAGGCCGAAAAGGAATTTTAACATAAATCATCATTGAGAAAACCCTAACCCCAAAATATAAAACGCCAAAAGTTTTGTGGGCCCCGATGTGGTTAGTTAATATGTCAACTTCTAGGGGACGTAACTTTTGCATACAATATCTGTTTGGGGCACTTGGTAGCCCATCAAAAATAAATAGTCGATAAGTACACATTCTGAATGGCCTAGTACATTACTTTGTTATTTACTAGGCGTTGTCGCACCAAAAAATCGAAATTTAGGTCCTCAAAATGACCTCGAAAGTTTGGGACCCGAAAAACTGTAGAAAAATTGCTAAGATGTGAAAGCATTCTGAATTAGTGGAATGGATGGGTGGCCGCCAATATCCACCTGTATCATTGTGAAATTTTTAAAAGAAATAGAGCTACCATTCTTCTGCGAATATCTCCACAACCTCTGGATTGGACCATATAATGTCGATTCCTTTGGGCTCCTATCGATTTAATGAACCTCCCATCTTAATACATAGAAGTTAGTTGAGGTTTCTCAAGCGTTAAATAATTTTATGGAACAGAGGAGTGGTTTCAAACTTATGGAGAAGAGGAGTGTAGTTTACTAAGTGTTATTCGTTAAACATAAGAGTGGATAGCCTTATGCGGGCTCGGAACAAGGACAATGACATTTGTTGGATCGATCAAAACATGGATTGATCATTATGGAGTAATCAGATCGATCTTTTTGGAACATGTGTTGGATTCATATACATGGATCCAACCTTTCATAAGCTTAAAACTTTGGTCTCATCCTACATAATGGTGTGTCGCAATATTTCAATATAATTATATGGAACTTTAGACAACATGCTACCAAATGCAATGACATGATTATGAGCATCATGCTACAAAATGGGTCGAAACCTTAAGGTGTTATGATGCTAAATTAAATGGGATCTTGGAATTTAGATATGATGTGATTCTGACCATGATTTTAAATATATAGGCCAAATGAATGTATTCATTGTCTTAGATAAAAGAAAGAGGTAGCTCTTTGGTATTAGGTCTATCCATTAATCCTTTAAGTTCTATGCATTGAAAACTTTAAGAGTGAGTTAGAGACAACCTCAAATTTTTTTGAGGAAACCAAAAGTATAGATTCCATGTTGATGTCGATGGACCTCCTTACTGCAATTGATGATTGGAGGAAAAAGGGAGATCAATCTTGAATCTTCCTACATAATACTTTTAGCCAGCCAAATGAAGATTGTTATCTTTCTCCTGCAAAGTGAACATTTCACTAATATTGGTGCATAAAAGATAACATGACAAGGTAAGAAATTGTTTACTTCCTCCTTATCTTAGAGGTATCAGAATGCTCAGGATGTTCAAACAAATATCACACTTGGAAAAGAAAGAAAAAACACACAATGAAATATTTGTCGAATAGTCCTTCTAATGTTTATGTAGATGTCGGCACAAGGAGACATCCTTTGTGTTTGTATCTTTGAAGAATAGGGGCCATACTTAGAAAGTTGGTGGATTTTTTTTTTCGCAGACCTTGCTAATCAGGAATTTGGTTTTCAAACAAAGGCCTATCAAGCTGCACCTCTGAGGAGGTTTTCACAACTTATTTTTTTTTTCTTGGTGATATCACCTAAGAACTAGTTTTTTAATATCACCAAGGTTGGTAGAGCCTAGATCTAGGTTTTCACTAAAAGATCTTTATTATATTTTTCTCCTTTTTCTCTTTTTTTTTTCTTTTTCTTTTAAAATTGGAACTGGAAAAGGGATCAGGAAGTTTTGGTTGTGGGTGGCACAGCCACCTTACTTACAACTTCTATATTTTCTTGCTTTACTAAATATTGAATAAATTCATCTCTGGACTTGAGCTTATCGTATAGCCTCATTTGATAGGGAGAACCACATGTTTTCCATACACAAGCTCACAAGGGGTGAACCTCATATTTCTCCTCCAGGTGGTTCAATCGGCCCAAAGGGATTCTAGAATCTTGTCAACCCAATCCTTGTGATGTTGCTGAAATATATTGGTCAAAATGGCCTCAAGTGCTTTTTTGGTGACCTCCACTTGCCCATTTTCCTGAGGGTGGTTTGGAGTAGACATTCGATACTTGATGTTGAACTACTTAGTAATGGATCGGATAAGTTGAGAAGTGAATTGTGGTCCCTTGGTCAGTAACAATTTCTTGGGGGACTCTGAAGCAAACAAAAATTTCCTCATATAATAATTTAACCACTTCTTCCTCGGTATCCTTTGGTGGGGCTTTATCCTCAACCCATTTGGTCACATAATCGGTGCACACTAAGATGTACAACTTCTTTGTTGATGGCAATTTTATTGGCCCTACAAAGTCGAGGGACCATTTTTTAAATGGCTCCACCAAAATCTGAGGTTGGAGTGGAATCTCATCGGATTATATTGGTTGACCCATCCTCTGACACTTGTCTCAAGTTCTGACGTATTTCTTGGTGACTCGGAAGATGGTAGGCCAATAATACACCAGATGCAATACTTTATTTGCAGTTGTTTTGTCAACGAAGTGTCCTCTACAAAGCTCATCATGGCAGTCTTTCAAAATATCATAGATCTCGTCCTCTCAAACACAGTGTTGGATAATATGATCTGGACCAGTGTGAAAGTGGTACCCCTTGATCCATGAGTACATATCACTCTATTGGATGACCCTTTGGCATTCTCTCGGTGACAAATGTTGTGGAATTTTTCCTACATCCAGATAGTTATAGATTTCTGCAAACTAAGGTGTGTTGGTAGACAAAGAAAATAGATGTTCATTTGGGAAAGTATCTTCCACAAGAATATCTTCTCCTTCATTGGTAGGCCTAGAGAGGAAATCGGCAACCACGTTTTCCCTCCCTAGCTTGTCGAGGATTATAATGTCGAACTCTTGCAATAAAAGTATCCATTTGGTCACTCTTCCATTAGTGATAGGCTTGTTCATGAGATAACGCATGGTAGAGTGGTTAGTATGGACAAATATGGAGTAACAAATAATGTAATGACGAAATTTGTTTGTGGCATGTACAATGAGAAACTTTTTCTCAGTTACAGTTTAATTTTGTTCAACAAGGGTGAGATTCTTACTAATGTAGTAGATGGCATAAGGTCATTGTTCCTCTTTCTTCCCCAATACAGCTCCAATAACCATATCCAAGGTGCATGTAGAGATATGGAAAGGTGGGGACCAATTTGGGCCCTACAAGACCAATGCAATTGTCAATTTATCCTTCAACACTTCAAATGCAACTTGGCATTGATTATACCAGTAGAATTCCATAGTTTTGTAAGTAATTGAAATAGGAGCGATGCTATCTTAGTAAAGTTTTCTATGAACTTCTGATAGTATCGGACGTGCCTTAGGAATCTACTGACATCTTGTTGGGTTATTGGAGCTCGGAGATTGAGAATAACTTCTATATTAGCAGGGTCTACTTTGATTCTTGTGGGTGATATGTGGTGGCCTAGCACAACCCCCTCAGTGTGGATGTGGCATTTCTCATTGTTGAGAGAGATTTTTTTGTCCTGGCATCTTATCAAAAATTTCTCTAGATTATTTAAGGCTTCCTCAAAGGTATCTCCTTATGCCGTAAAATCATCCATGTAGATTTCTACACAATCATTGGTCAAGTCAAAAAATATCCCAAGGACAACCTTTTGAAAGGTTGTCAGAGCATTACACAATCCAAATGGTAGCACCCAGTAAGCATAAGTTCCCCAAGGGTAGGTAAAGGTGGTTTTCTCTTGGTCTTCAGGGGTGATCTAAATTTGATCATATCCATTTAATCCATCAAGAAAAGAGAAAAATGTATTTCCTACTAGGGTGTCAAGAACTTGATCAAGGAATGGAAAGGGAAAGTAATCCTTCAAGGTGAAATTATTCAATTTTTTATATTCGACACATACATGCCATTTACCATTCTTCTTTGGCATAATAACTAGGGTTGAAACCCACTTACCGTCGGAAATTAGGTAAATGAAATTCACATCAAGGAGGTTTTGAAGCTCTTCTTTTACCATGTCCTTCAGAGTAGGATAAGTCCTTCATTGAGGCTACCTGATGGGTCGGGAATCCTCCTTAATATATATATATATATATGATGAGTACACAAGTTCGGATGGATCCCTTTCATATCAGTGTAGTATCAGGAAAATGCAATGTTGTGATTTTGTAGCATATTGATAAGTTTCTCTTGCTGAGAGGCTTATAATTCAACATTGATATTCAAGGTCTTCCTAAGATGGATTTCGACAAATAATATTTGGTTCTCATATATAACATATAAAGGAACCATTAATTTGAGTTTTTGTGTCAATTTAGTTGGTGAGAAATTTTCCTAGAATGTGCTCAAGGGATGAATGGTTGGTTGTATGAGGATGTGCTATGAAAGTACAAAAATCAACCTCGATTATTTCTCTAAAGGTTGATGCTTGGTAAAGAGTCAATATAGCTGGGGTGATTTCATCATCATTATCTTCAAGCTAAGGGAAATTTTCCAAGTTGGGAAAATATTTAGCAGGGGAGTAGAGGGTAATATTTTTAGTGTAACTTCCATGAGAGATGGTCATATCCCTTAATTTGCAGCTAATATGTGCATTAGCAATAGCCAACCAGGCTCTACCCATAATTGATAGATATCCCACTAGATTGTGTTTTGGTTGCAGGACCGTAAAGTTAGATAGGTATTCCCATGAATCTAAATAAACAACCATATCCTCAAGCATTCCCTCGAGTTTTACCATATATCTGTCTACTAGTTGAAGGACTGTAGGGTTTGGTCGTATACCAGGCAACTGAATTTTTCCATTGTCTCCTTTGTCAAAAAAATTATTACTACCCCTAAGTCGATCAGGATGTTTGAAATGGAACTTTTATTGATGTTAACATTAAAAACCGGAATTCTTGGGTCCATGTATGTAATGTCCCCACTTTGGGACATCATCACAGTGCAGAGGGTTATGATGACCAGAGTAGCCAGATGAAGGTTATAGCGAGTATAGGGGTTATTGAGAGGCGTTGTGGGGTCCAGCTTGCATTTCTCATCATATTCCATCATTATGAGCCATTCCTCACAGGTTGGCTTTGGTTCCGTTGCATTCCGACGATTTCCATGATTTTGACTATTTTGAGTTATAAGTCAATGAAATTCACTAAAGAGGTCATTTTGGGCAAATTACTTGGAGGAACCTCTCAGTGTAATAGCTCGTTGGAATCGGGAGGAGAAACACTACAGGATGGGATGGCTAGAAGTGACTTTCAGTGGCCAGGGAAGCCACAAGGAGAGATAAGGAGCTTTTCAAAGGTAAAAAGGTTAATTAATTAATTAAATATTAATAAAATGAAAGTCACTTTGGAGGGACAAGGTGAGCCAGAAGTATAAAGGAAAGGCAAGGGCCTCTTCTCATTCAGGCATGTATGATCTTATTTTGATTTCTAGCTTCTAGCTAGTGAGCCCAATATTGGGGGTTTTGAGGGTTTTGACATAACAAACCCTAGAGGATGATTCGGTGGTGAAAGATTCCACCTATATTGTCCCA
>SNQJ01S0061039.1:19959-32697 GCA_010110895.2 Picea sitchensis | reverse complement strand
TGTTTATTGCTTCAATTTAGGACAACAAGCTTTCTTTGCTTGTCCCCCTGATATAGGCTTGGTTTTATAATCATTTGCTTTGTTCCGAGCAGGTCTAACATTGTCTTGCAGGCACGCAACACTTTGGAAATATCCATTCACCAACAAGACTCTTCTCCAAGCCATCATTCCACTTCTATCTTGACCTATAGGGGCTTCATTGGTCATTCTACCACTTTCCATCTAAATGCCCCTAGGGTCATCGGGATTCCCCCCTTGTGGTGACTTAGCATCACTAAAGTGAGGGGAGTATCTATCTAAGGTGACAGTGGGTAGCTACTCTCGTAGTTGTCTCACTCTTATGGATTGGGTTAGGATTTTCCCAACCTACAATTTGTGCGATAATAGGCAGGACATTACTGCAATGCTCAGATGGGTACCAGTTTAGAGGTGGGTACTAGCATGGGGAAAAATATTGGTCTTGTGCCATACGAGGTGGTCGTGATGGCCATGGTCACTTTTGGGCTACATAACAGATTTTTTTTATTTCTTCGTTAGCCCCTTTGTATATTTCCTTTAGCTTAGGAAAAGAAGGGAAATCTCTGGGTGCGTGCCTTTGCTCCCAGATAGTGCATATCTCCACGTTGTCCAAAGGACACTCATGAAGAGTGTGCTTCTTCCTACATCCAAAGTAGAAGATGGATAATGCCAAGTCTTCTTCTTCTTTCTTTTTCCTAGCCTGCAAGGTGTCCAATTGGGAAATAAGTTAGCTAAGAATGTTAGTTTTAAAGTTATCCAATAGATTTCCTATCTCAACTCTAGTGACTCCTTCTACGCTAGATGACCTAGTGACCTTTGAGACTATATATCTAGGGCCTCTCCTAGATTTTGTAGTGCTACGTGAATAAGGCCTACATAATTCACAAATTCCATTGTGATGGGAGATGTCTCCAAATCCCATGATATTTAATGCATCCATGCAATCATCCCTAATTCCCCAAAGGAGAATGATGCGTAGAGTTTCAAGATCCAATGCGTCGGAACGTATCAATATAGTCTTCTAAGAGCTCTCTTTGTCTCATTGTGTCATTTTAAAGATATCCTCCCTGATATCTCTCACTTTACAGTAATCCTAATACTATTTTTTTTTTTGTGCTTCCACTTCCTCGCCCATGTGAAGGAGCTTAGTTCTCTAGAACGCTAAGGATTCAGGATTCACTTGATTCAACTGAGGATCCAGGCTCTTCAATAGGATTTCCTATGAAACCTTGATCTTTGGGATTGGGAGTTTCGGGAGACTTTATGATTGCACTAGCTATAGATTCAAGCATAAGGGGATTGAGGGGATTGTGTGGGATATTAGATGTTATTTTATCTATTGAGACTTTCTATAATCATTTGCTCTTTGATAAAAATAAAATCAACTCAATTAACGGTTTCTTAGATACATTTGTTATGTGCATTAAAAGAATGTATATCAAAGTTTGGTGGCTAGATAGTTTTCTATTTGAGCTAAGCATCATTTTTTTACAATGCTTTTTCTTTAGGTGAAAAATGATTTTTCCTATGCTATTTGGCTTGTTAACAAGTGTGATCATTCGAGCTGGTCTGGTGTGGAATACTATGAGAAGGACATAGCTCCTTTGTGGCAGGAATACAATGTGATTCGAGCTGCAACATCATATTCTCGCCTTGCAAATAATAACTTACCCTAGGATACCCGGATGAATTTGCAAGCACTCGCATGGGTTTTGGAGGCTTTTGGTGGTGGATCGACGTGGGTGTTTCTGCTATGTTGGTATTGTTTGCGGGGATTATGTCGGCTCTCACCCTCGACTCGATGTCCCTCGGTCTTATCGATCTCGATGTCCTTCAGAGGAGCGGCATGGCACACAAACCGAGAAAAAACAGGTAGCTGTTACTTGTGACATTGCTGTTATGGAAGCGCTTCCAATATATTTTGATAAGATGTTGGGGAGGTTATCCCACAAGCAATATATTCACGATACGAGCTTGTTGTTGGAGCAAATTTTGTTTGGCTTGTGCAGTGTCCTTATGATCATTTGCTATCCCATTGCTAATCCTGTTGGGAAGGTGCTAGATTCTGTTACTGGGCACAATGAGTCCACTCTATTCAGGAGGGAACAACTAAAGCTCTGGTTTCAATCCATGGTCAGGATGCAGGTAAAGTGGGAGGGCTTACACATGATGAGACGACAATTATAAGTGGAGCACTTGATCTGACTGAAAAGACTGCAGAGGAGGCTATTGAAAAGATTAAGCAGACACAGAATTGATGCAAGACACTACACACTATTTATGTGTATTTTATTAATATCAATATATATAGTTACACAATATGGTTACAAGACGTTACAGAGTGAGTTGATAATGGTAAACTAACTAGTTAAGGATGTAATTAGGTGTTTTCCTTAACAGCTATTACCCCAATTGAATCAACCTTCTCAATGGACGTATGAGGATCTCATTGGACGTATGAGGATTTCAATGAAGATGATGTGGAGCACTGGCCGGTTCCTACTGAAGATGTGATTGATAGCTATGTGGTTGAAAACCCTGAGACTCATGAGATTACATATTTCTGCACCTACTACACTCTACCCTCATCTATTCTTGGCAATGTCAATTACTCCATGCTGAAGGCTGCTTACTCCTATTATAACATGTCAACCCGGACACCTCTGCTATAGTTGATGAATGACGTTTAATGCTCTGGACATCATGCAAAATGAGTCATTTTTGAAGAACTTGAAGTTTGGACCTGGGGATGGACAGCTTCATTATTATCTCTACAATTATGGACCTGGGGATGGACAGACCACGGGGAGATCGTTGAGTTGCAAGTTGAGGGCAGTTTGTGAAGCAAGAGATGATAGCACCAAATCGTAGGTTTTGAGGAGCTCATCACAAAGAGAGGGAGGTAAATAAGATCAAATGACAAAGGAAGACACAATCGCTGAAAATATTAGTGCAAGCTCCTTGAGTAGGGTTCCACCAGATCTCAACAATATTGCAAAGATTTTTTGTGCCACAAAATCACTCAGATAAGTGCCAAGAATTCGCTCTAGAAAAGGCCACAAATTCGCAGCAGATTAGGGCACGAATTTACAGTAAATAGAGGGCTCGTTTTCGCTGAAAACTTTGTCACGAAATCAATGAAGTAAGGCATCATTAGATCATTGAGAAGAAAGGCACAAAATCAAGGAAAGATCTGGCAATATCATAGAGAAATATCACCAGATCGAAGTGGAGTGAAGGCACAGGTAATCGTTGAAGAAGAGCTCGCCAGGAGAGAAGAGATAAAAGGGAGAAAGAACTAGACCATAAGGGGGGGCGAAGGAGCACGCTATTGAGGGACATGATAGCAGAAGTTGATCAATGGATGTACTATATTTTTGGTATTTTTATCAGAAATGTATTTACATGCTTACTTTTTTGGGGGCTTGAATAGATAGTTTAAAACTTATATTTTTATCAGTTTTTATAAAATCTTTGAAACCCTAAGTGTTGTTGGCAAGTTTGTTTGTTGCTAGCTTAGTGCTTATACTAGTATAGATAGGTAGTCATAGGTCCATAAGCTTAGATAAGGGTCTAACACAGCTTATTGAGGCATCATTATTATTATTATTATGATTATTCCTATGATTAATAATAAGTCTTCTATGCATGTACAAATAATAACTTTCTTTTTAAAAATTCTTTCTAAATTAATAATAAGTATGCATGTAAAAATAATAAGTTTTTTTTTTTTAATTCTTAATTGTCATTTAAATTCTGATTTTTTATTTAATATTCATGTTCAGACATTAAACAGTTAGTCAACTTGTTGTTGGTCTGATCCACTGAGGCCTTTGATTGTCTTGATCTAGCATTGCAAGATACAGTAGATTCAGTGTTGAAGTTATTATTTTCTTGATCATATGCATAGAGGTCATTATGATGGCATCTTGTAATAATTGGGCAAGTGTCAATCGATTGAAAATGTTTCCCTATTTTTTTTTTTTTTATCGAAGATACATTGTCGCGGCTATGTGAAAAATGCTCAGCTACCTCATGCCATAACTCTTGCGATGACCTAGAACATGCCAATGTACTTTACAAGTGAGGCCAACAAACTTTATGGAAATCAAACTTATGGATGCATGTAGATTCACTCTAAAAACACAAGTAATCTCAACTCATCCTAAATTAACCATGCAAGAAAACAAAAGAGATTAAATGTCAAACCATAAAACAAAAGAGATTAAATGTCAAACCATAATTACCTTTGAGCAGATATGGAATAGTTGTGATAAGGAAAGAAAAAGTGATACTAAGTAAGAGGTCAAAAAGATGTCAAAATTTTGTTTCATCAAATATCTAAATACCTAAAGTAATTGTTTTGGATATCCAAAGTTCATTTCAAACTTTTGGAAAGGGCTATTCAAAGGTTTTGGTATAAACCTGAAATTTAGTACAATCTATCATCCATAAATAGATGGGAAAACAAAGAGTCAATCAAGTGATTGAAAACATGTTTAGAATGTTTGTAA
The DNA here is from genome assembly GCA_010110895.2 of Picea sitchensis. Lineage (NCBI taxonomy): Eukaryota > Viridiplantae > Streptophyta > Pinopsida > Pinales > Pinaceae > Picea > Picea sitchensis. The sequence continues at coordinate 28,165 of SNQJ01S0061039.1, read as the reverse complement.
TGGATAATCCATCCAAGTGGGAGGATTACTTTCATTTGGCTGAATTTTCTTATAACAATGGATACCAAGCTTCATTAAAAACGAGTCCATTTAAATCTTTATACGGAAGAAAATGCAATACTNACATGTTTAGAATGTTTGTAATGGATAATCCATCCAAGTGGGAGGATTACTTTCATTTGGCTGAATTTTCTTATAACAATGGATACCAAGCTTCATTAAAAACGAGTCCATTTAAATCTTTATACGGAAGAAAATGCAATACTCCAATCAGTTGGGACAATCGAGCAGACAGAATAGTACTTGGGTCATAATTGCTAAAGGAAATGGAAGATAAAATGGTTAAGATCAAGTAGAATTTAAAAGCAACAAAAGAGTTATGTGAATAAAATCAGGATACCAAGGAAATATAAAATGGGAGAGCATCTATTTTTTAAAGTGAAAATAAAAAAGATTTATTTGAAGTTGGGAAGCTACACCGAGCTAATAGCAAGATTCTATGGTCCATTTGAGATATTGGATAGAATATGACCAGTTGCATATAAGGATTGCATTGTCTGCTTCCATAAAAGTGCATATTGTGTTTCATGTGTCATTATTGAAAAAGTATGGGCATAATCCTAACCATGTCAATGACTGGACTTTGATTTAGGTGGAGCTAGAAGGAGACTTCTAGGTGGAGCGATTGAGTATATTGGACAGAAAGGTTGAGATGCTTTAGAACAAATCCATAAGGCACGTAAAGGTCCAATGGACTTGCTACAACCCTGAAGAAGTGACATGGGAGCTGGAAGATGCAATGCGAGAGGAATACCCGCATTTGTTTTGAAATTTGGATGTAAAAAAGAAAATTTGGATGTAAAAATTATTGTACATATGCATGGTGATGTGCACCAAGGACACTTCATGGGAGGGGAATGTAACACCCCACTAACTTTTATCCCCATATTAGCGATATATATTTGTGTATACAATGAATGGCCAAGGGCCAAGCGATGTAATATGTAAATATTGTACATTGAATTTTAATAATAAAAATACATCATTGATTGTAGAAGGAGAAGTAAAAAAACATGGGGGGATATGATTCCACAAGAGAGGAAAGAAAGGGGGCTTRCGGTGCTCAAAAGGGGCCAAAGCCAAATAATATTATTTTATTCATGGCCTAAAGTTTTTTTCTTRTGTTATCCTAAGTCATRACAACTTTGGAATAAGWGGGGRAATGGAGATACGTGGACTTCTTAAGGAGCCAYGTTGTGAGTTGTGAGCATGCAAATATAATTCCTGACTTTTGGTTGTTGTTAGAGTMTTTTTCCAATCATTCTAACGGAAGCCTAGTCTRAGAGCTAAGTTGCCATGATTGTAAGGAAATTATAGGAAAGGAACCCATGTGGAAAATTATAACCCTACGTGAAAGGAATTGTTTCCATTGAGAGGAATAGTGACAACTGAGATTCCTTGGAGTCCCCRGCAAAGAGATTTCCTGACCAGACTATGTTGGAGCCCAGACGGGAATTGGGATAACCTGATGGGTTGCAGAACAAAGAAGGGGATCACTTTCCTTAGATTGTGCAGGCTWAAGGGGAAAGAGAGCTAGTGGAATTGGGATAGTTGTAAAAATTAATGGTCTGTGATAGATGGGAAATTGGGTTGTGTGAGTGGATTAGATCTAGCCATAGGAAGAGTTCAACCTTATGGACTCATAGCCTCAACTTGGAGGTGGTAGAAAGAGTATAGTGCAACATATCCTATGGTTGGGTGGAACGTCTTTTGTCTGCAACCAATTGGTGTTTCATTTCCCAGAAAGATAAGCATTATAGTGTATTTGTAATAATGTTAATTTAATGTTGCTTATGATATTAATGGAATGTTGTTTTGTTTATATGTATCAGTATGCAATTGTAATTATGCATCATTTAATTATATTTGAATCAACCTGTTTGGTCATGTTTGCATGCCTAAATCATGAAATGGAGGGACAGTAAAAATTATGGTATCAAAGCTTTATAATGAGGAATTCATCCCAATTAGATGGGTGGGTATGTGATAAAGTGGTATTAGAGAAAGAAGATAATGAAATTTTGTGTTTTCCAGAATTACCTTGTATCATAAATGGTTGACAGGGGGTACTAGGTATGTTATAGGACGCCACAAACGTATATAGCCATAACATCTTGTTGTTCACTCTTTTCAACTAGTTGTTCATAAAAATCGACTTTTTGTTTGTATTTTTTTCATTTTTTCATAGAGTTTTAAAACAAACCTCACCTCTCTTTTCTTTCCTTCACCACTTTAAAATTAGAACCATCTGAAGTGAAGGTATTATCAATCTTGTGTCAAGATACCAAAGGTGGTGTAACCAACATCTAGGCTTTGCATAGGTTTGGTTTATAATAGTAAGCATTCTATTGACATAAAGTTCATTTTGCTCAATCAAATCTTTATTCTTTAAACGAAACTTTGCAAATACCAATAACTTGATTCTTATAATTTTGTAGCAATCATGATTTAAAAATCTAGAAAATAAGTTAAAGACATTTGCAAACAATTTTTAAAAATTTAGCCAGAGTAAAATACTATAAAGTCAATATCAATGGTGCATATGAATTTACCAAAACATGATCCATTGTAGACATACATGATCACATAATTTTCTTTTTTGGATACTATATTTGGTAGAACACGATATAATGTTTCCTATTTCGTCTTCTTAGATGTTGGATCTACTTGAACATGGAAAAGCGGCTCCTATTTGGTAAAGACCACCTTTTTTTTTTTTTAATCACCTCATAGTATTCGCTTACAATGATTTTGGTAGGTTAACCATTACCATTTATGGTTTAATTATTGTTATTATTATATATCGGTACTAATTGTGTGATCTCCATTCAAAGTGTATCTAAAACCTGTTTTCCAATCCCTCTTTATCGATGGTGAAGTCCATAAAAATTTGATAATAACAATTCCAAAAAGAGAAATAGGACCATCTAATAAAAGCTTGAATTCGAAGACAAAAAATCAACCTTGTCATCTCTAGAAAAGGAAACGCCACATGTCAATTCTAAACCCCAACGTTATATCCATTTTCCTCAATATCAAATGAAGTCTGTGTTGTCAAGCTTAATTTGGTTTATTTTGGAACAATATGATGGTTTATTTTGGAACAATTTAAGACGCAATATCCACACTAAGTTTTGTGAGAATCAAACTTAAGGACATATTTCCTTTCTTATAAAAAATTTATCTTAATTACTATTGTTGAGAATGATAGGGTCATTAATTCTACTATGGCAATTGCATATTCATTATAATGGAATAATAGAGTTATTAATTTAACTATGACAATTGCATCTTCATTATAATGGAATATCTCACGACAATTGCATCTTTATCATAATCAAATATCTTAGTTATTAAGTTTTATAGAGAAAGGTTTTCTCCACACTGTTGTAACAATATCGCAAACATTAAAAATTTATTTATGTTACATCCCCCTCTCAACGAGTTTAAATCCCCAAACATAAAACACCATCATAAACATTTTTAACCTTGCCCCAAACACCATCATCATTTATCATCACTTCTAACCTTACCCTAATTACTTTATTGCAAAGGGGTTTGTCCAACTCTTTGCAAGATCAGCTCCAACCACATGCAATTAAGTATATGTAGCAAGACAAGGACCAACACCACTCTCCCTACCTCTATTTTGTAGAGATTTTTTTCTACATCTTCCATTTGGAACAAAGCAACAAAATCCTCTACCTAATGTGAAAAAAAAACACCTTGTCCAAGTATAACCCCACTTGATGCTATGATTGGGTAAACATTGGCAATGGCTAACCTATGAGGCCTATTATTGCTCAATGTGGAGAATTCTAGCTTATTTTTCTATTGTTGAAGTTGGATTATGTTATTCAAATTTGTGCAATAATTTTGTTCTCAAGAGTATTTTATATTCTTGGATCCTTATTTGCATTAAAAAATTTATGTGGTTTTCTTTTATGTTATTTATCAACGTTGGCTTGCTAGTATTTTCTCCTCCAAATTACTCGGTCTAAGTTATCATTTTGTAGCATGATTTAATTATGTGTTAACTACTCCACCTCATTAACCACTTTCACTTTGCTTTGAGTAGTCACATGACCTTTTTATCACTTAACGGTTTTATTTTGACATATTCTTGTCATGCATATTTACATATCCTTGCGATGTACTTAACCAACAAATTAGCATAGCATGAACAATACTCAAATAAATTCAACGTTGAAAAGAAAATACAAGAGAAAATAAGATTAAACATGCCAAGTTTATCCCTTGTATTAAAGATTTCCAACAAAGTGAGAAATGTTCACGGGTTTCTTCGATGGGGCAACCACATATGAGAAAAGCTCTAATTACATTAACAACACTTCTCAAAACTTCCATATCCTTCTAGCTCCATAAATAGCTTCTTAATAGCAAAAACCCTAACAATGTGTGGTCCTATCATTAATGTGTACCAACCGCTTAGTGGGGTTTATTTAATAAACATGGCCTCATATAAAATTGACTAACTACTATGTACCCAAAGTAGGGAGGTTAGTGTGGGGCCCTAACCTTCCCTCCACCTTCACAAGTAGTGTTGTCCTCAATGCTAGAGTCTTGAAAACCATTATTAAATCATTTTTAGTTCCCAAGTGGCATCTTTTATTTGCATATATTTCCACTGGATCAAAACTTCTTAGATGGTGCGTTGGCATAGGCGATGCTCTCTAGTAGCCAATATTGCTTGCAACTAGAGCCAAATGGATCATTCTTCATCCAATTATGGAAGGTTGGACTGAACTTAGCAATTTGACCCCAATACCTTCATAAAAAAAGACACGTGAAAGAATAGATGAATCTTGAAGTGGGATAGAAGAGCCAATCCATAGGCAACGTGTCCAAAGTGTTGGAGGATCTGATAAGGTCCATAGAATTTTGGAGCAAGGTTATGGGGGCATGTGTCTTTGATAGAGGTTTTCTTATAAGGTTGAACACAAAGAAACACCTAATCCACTTCTATGAAAGAACACTCATAGTGATGTTGGTCAACTTGTTTCTTCATGCGATTTTAAGTCATTACCAAATTGTCCTTAAGGGTGAAGAAAATCTCCTCTCTGGTGTGAAGCACACAATTGACTGCGTGAACTTTGGTTGTTCCTCGTAAACAGCAAACTGTGAAAAGGGTTTATTGGTCATAGACTGAACCATGGAAAGGGTTTTTTGGCCATAGACCACCTCATAAGGTGTTATTTTGGCAGTGTCGTGATAAGTGGTATTGTGCCACCATTATGCAAATTTGGGTAGCCATTGTGCCCTCTAGTGCTACTTGTCTGAGGCAAAGCATCGTAAATAGATTTTCAATCACTTGTTGACAAATTTTGTTTGACCATCACACACAGATTTCCAATCATGGTCCAATGCAATGGAAGTGGGCATACCATGTAATTTAAAATATGATCCATGAAAACCTAGGCAACTAAGGAAGGTGTAAATGAGTGTGTAAGAAACAAAAGTGAGCATATTTGGAAAGGCAGTCAACTACCACGGTGATGACTGATATGTTTCCTTTCATCGAAAGGCCCACTATAAAATCCATAGAAATGTTAGTCTATATAGTGGTTGGGATTAGAAATGGTTGAAATTCTCTAGGAGTCTTCATTGTCTCCCTTATGTTCCATTGAGAGGCATCACATGAGGCTACAAAAGTTTGGATGTATTTTTTCATGCCTTCCCAAAAGAAAGAGTGCTTAATGCATTCATAGGTTTTGTGAAATCTAGAGTGACCCGCGATAGCAGATGAATGTAATTCCTCTAACACCTAAGGTTTCAACTTCAAATTCTGGATAATAAAAAATGCACCCTTTATACCTCAAGGAATCTCATTGGTAAGTGTATCCATTGGGTAGATTGGGGTCCTCTTGGATCATGTGGATGAGTTGAACCATCGATTCATTGGTCCTCCATTCTTATCAAGCTTCGACAAGCCAATCAGGCATAGATAAGGATAAGGCTAGTAGAGAACCTTCCTCCTCATATTTCTAAGACAAAGCATCAACCCCACATTTTCTTTGTTTTTATTGTTGATGATCTCATAAGTATACCCAAGCATCTTAGCACCCCACTTATGTGATGACAACCTCTGCTCCAAAAAATATTTTAAGATATGATGATATGTTTTTATTTGGAAACACCTCCCAGGGATATAAGATCGCTAATTACCGAATGGATGAAGGATAGCCATCTTCTCTTTCTCATATTTAGACTTAACCAAAAAAAAATCATGACATTGTTTACCAATGAAAGCCAAGGTGCACCCATATTGCATTAGTATGAGTCCAAGGCCTTAGCCCAAAGCATCACATTTCAAGACCAAAAAAAAATAGTGAAATAAGGTACAACTAGTACAAGCATAGCAAACATGGCTTATTTTAAGGCTAAGAAGGCTTGCTCAACAACCTCATTCCAAACAAAAGCATAATTTTTAAGCATGGTGGTTAAGGGTGCGTAAATTTGCCCATAATTCTTAGCAAATTTCCTATAGTGGCTCATAAGTACTAATAACCCATGTAATCTTTTGAGAGTCTTGAGGTGTGTCCAATCCTGTATGGCCTCAATTTTCTTGGGATCCACTCGCACCCCGTCCTCACCAACAATGTGACCCAAGTATTCTACTATTGAAGCACCAAAATCACATTTGGAACACTTAAGAAACATCGGTGTTATCTAAGGAGTTGGAGGGATTTATCAACATGTGTCACATGAGCATCTCAGGGTTTGTTATTATAGGTTACGATATCATCAAAGACTACAAGCACAAAATTGCATAGGAAGGGCCAAAAAAATTTGTTCATGAGGCTCTAAAAGGTGAAGGGAGCATTGCAAATCCCAAAGGGCATCACTAAAACCACATAATGGCCTCCATGAGTGAAAAATATTATCATAGGGATGTCAACATCCGTCAACCTTATATGGTGGTATCCCAATTGAAGATCCAATATAGTGAATAACCTAGCACCATGAAGATCATCCAAGACATCATTAATAACAAGAATAGGAAATTTTCCTTTGATGGTTAACTTATTTAGAGAATGAAAATTAGGACACATATGTCATTTTTTGTCTTTCTTTAATACCATGATCACAAGTGAGGAGTAAGGGATCATACTTAGTCTAATAACTCCTACCTCCAAAATCTCCTAAAAAATATTTTCAAATTCATTCTTTTGGGGAAAAAGGTGCCTAATGGGTGCACATTAGGTGGTTGACTACTTGGAATCTAGGGAATACCATGGTCATGCTCACCACATGACAGGGGTAAGTCATGGTGAGTTTCAAATACATGTTGATGTTTAGTAAGGATTGGTTGTAAATCAGGATGAACTTATTGTGGGGAGTTCTACATCAGTTGTATGGAATTGAATTGGTAAATAATGTCAAACTTCCTCCAATAGTTTCTCCATACAATGAGAGCTAATAATTTCAAAAGAGTCGAACCTGAGCCCCTTGAGGGTGCGTTTCTAACCGTATTAAGTAAAGCTCATGTACGATTCTTGGAAGTCCATGGTAACAAGACCTAATGTTCTTAACCATTATACTCCAGGTACTACATCACATCCACCCATTTCAACAACATACATGTAGGACTTGAGATGATATTCCCTGAGTTGGAATTTCACCTTCTCACATTTTCCACCACACTTCAACATGCTTCCATTGGCTATCAAAATTTGAAAATTATGCATTGCATGGACATAACAATCAGTTTCCTCTTCCACTTGCCTATGACAAAAATTATGGTTGTGGACATTGTCAACTAAAACAGTCACCTTTTTGTTTTTTATGTCGTCAACCAAATTAAGAGTTTCAGGAATTGACAAGCCTAAAAAAGCATGGAGTGAAACCGGGGGTTCATTTGGAGGTGGTCCCTAAATGGGATCATCCTGAGGAGGAGGTGTTTCATCCTTGACTTCCATCTGAAGAGTGGCTTCCTCATGAACTCCCTTAGGGTGGTTAGGTTGGGACACATCCATTTGGAAGATTTTTTGTTATTTTCATTTATGCCCTTTGAAAAACTTGTTATCACGGTTATAGAAAAGTTATTAGGAATTGATGTTTGGCCAATTGTTCTTGAGATAACTTGTGGACCCTCAAGGGTTGAGATGGGGGAGAAGTGGTCCTA
>SNQJ01S0061038.1:16472-41997 GCA_010110895.2 Picea sitchensis | reverse complement strand
TATTACATCAATCATCAATCAATCAATCCTTTGACATCAATCAATCACTTGACATCAATCAATGACATCAATCAATCAAACCATTGGCATCAATGACAACATGATCCAACAGGAGTCTCTTCCTAAATGGGATAAGTGAGCAAGAAAGTTGGAAACAGGGATTTCCAAGAATAAGAGGAAAAGTATTAAAAATTCGAGAAGGGGCTTGTAGACTTAGAAAAATATTGCAACATACTAATGCTTCTAGGATTTCCTCCTCTCTTCTAACCCATGTCATGAATTTATACTCTAATAAATTGGTTGGACTATTTATACATGGGAAATAGGAGGTCAAGAACCGGATAAACCCATGAACCTTGCCCGCAAAATCCACATTTTTATATTTTTTTGTGCCAAAAAGTGCATATGCTAGCTGCCGAAGAGAAACAAGCATATGAAAAGTTGCATACACAGTCTATCAGTGAATAGGGAGTGTATGACTAGAGAAATGTTTTTTTTTAATAATTTGAGGAGTAATTGAGGGAGATTTTGGTCTGGAAGTAGGAAAGGGGCATAATAATGAGGAAAACAAGTGAATCCTTGAAATGAGGTGGAAAAACAATGTTGTAACAATGTGTCCATGCACAAACTTTCATGGTATACAATAAACTCAATGTTAGCTTTTGGGGTTACTCCAAAAGTGTTTTCACCTTGCTAGGAGAATTACATTTCTCCTAGCCCCTTGGAAATGCTTCATGGATAGATGTATAGAATATATTAGGTGGATGCTTGACCAAGTTAGTTAGAGCATTGGTATGGAACCCTTGCCTAAGAGGATGATACCCTATTTGGATTGTTGAGTAATCCATTGGGTGCACACAATGATATAGTTGATTGCTTAACTAGTAGAGGTACCTACCTAAGAGGAGGAGTGTTGGGAACTTAACCCCTGGAGTTTTGGACCCTCTGATAATGTAATGTACTAAATAGTGAAAATAACATAACATGAACAAGATTAAGAGAAATTAAATGTGGAAGAGAAAATAAGATTGAACATGAAGAATATGCCCCTTGTATTAATATCTCCAATAGACTGAGCCATGCTTAAAATACTCTTTGAGAAAATATCCAAATACAATAACAACACTTCACAAAACATTCAATAGCTAATCTCCATTAATAACTTCTTAATATAAAAAACCCTAACTTCGTTTGGTCCCATCATTAATGAGTACCAACCACCTAGGAAGTCTTATTTAATAAAGAGGACCATTTTCACATTAATTAACTACCTAATAACTATATGTTTGTCCTTGTCCAAAGAATTTGGTCTCTTATAGTGATTGACTAACTACTAAGTACACAAACTATGGAGGTTGGGATATGACCCTAACATGCCCTCCCCCTTCAAAAGAAGCACCATCCTCAAGGTTGAAGGTGTGGAAACTGCTATAAAATTGTTGTTGGTTCACAATTGGAATCTTCTAGATGCATATCTTTCCACTGAATCAAAACTTATCAGTAGTGCACTAGTGTAGCTAATGCTCTCTAGTAGCAAAAACTACTTTCAATTGGATGCAAATGAACCCTTCTTCATCCAGTTCTTGGAGGTTAGACTAAACTTGGAAATTTGACTCACAAATAGATAGGGCATCAAGAACAAAAATAATTTTTAGACCCCCATGGAGAAATGCAAATAAGTAGACAACCCATATTCATTCAAGATAACAAAAATATTGAATTGACCCAAGAAACATTGCCAACTAGATTTGCTCCATAATCACAAGTTAATCTTTCGAGACGGGTGCATCAGTCACCATTGGTTATGTTTCAATACTCCAACATTGCTCAAATGATTTTGATGATGTTATAGGAGAGATGTTGGACTCATCATTTTCTCTACATTTCCCTCAAATTAACAAGTATCTATCACTTATTGTTTTGAACCTATGTTGTGACATTTCAATTCTTTCAATCAGTTACGTGATACCTCAACTACGTATACCTTCACAATGACACAATATTCCTCTGGAAATTGAGGTAATCAAGTGGCTACATTAGCTGTATGACTTCACCTAACATTTTTTGAGACAATGTAGGTTAGAGTAGGAATAGGAGTATCCTAGATTTTATTTACGTTTCCATTTTCCGGAGAAAAATTCTGACCTAATTTGGTTTCTTGAATAAAAGCCACCAGATTTTATTAGGTTTTTGTTATGGTTTACGATGGATGACTTTATTTCTAGTTTCTTTTACAAAATAATTTTCTTCTTTTCACTAATGCCTTTTTCTTTTTTGTTTAACTTGAAGCTTAGATTAGTTTTGGTTTGCCTTCATTTTCATGAGAGAATCATGTGCAAAGTCTTTTGAAAATATTTAAATGAAAGAATTACTTGCTTCAATAACATTCACCTTAGTACTAAAAACTAGAATGAAGTGAGACAGAAGAGAAAGATCCAAAGCCTTTATCTGATGTAGAAGACTCCGCATTTCTGGGAAAATTGGGATAGAAAATTCATAAGATTCCAAGTGAAGAATTGTACCCCACAACACTGAATGGATTTCCCTTTGGATTCTTGGCATATGACCAAAGGAGAACACTTAAGGCATTGGATATTTGATTTCTATGTGCATAATCAAAGAAAGTGAGTGTCAATTGCATATGTTTAGAGCTACGCCTTCATTAGATTGGACAAGAATTATAATTCATCTTGCTTATCACTATATATGGAAATGCAAAGTTCTCCCATTTTTTCTTCCTTTTGGTATACTTGTTCCTTGGATAACCAAAAGTTTGACTCCATTGCCCAATATGGAAAAGACGCTAGCTTGCAAATATTTCAAATTATGAAGAGTGTTCAGAAATATGATCATGAATACACTTTCAAGCCCAACCAAATTCATGAAGCATGGAATGTACAACAAGAATCCAATTCAATTACAAAAGTACTACCTGTTGATATGAAATTCCATACTCAGAGAAATTGTAAAAGAGAAAAGGTTTTAGGCAACCTTTCCCTACCATTTTTCTTTGTGTGTGTGGTGCAAAAATTTATTCTGGTTTTGGAGATGGAACTTGTTCAAAATTCAACCATATAGGATCTATAACCTTTCAAAGAGACTATATAGCAAGTGCTAGCAAGAGATTTATGTTTGATGACCATACTGATCTTGGAAAGAGCATAAAATTTTAAGAACAATGACCTCCCACAAAAGGTCCATGGTGTGGATCCTCTAATGGGAATTGTGACATATCCAATAATATTATGATGAACAAGAAATTGTTCTCAATAATCATTGCCTCAGGGAAACCAATTGATCTTCATATTCAGAGTCATCTTCTACTCAAAAAAGAACTTCTACTGACTAGATAATATTCAAGGTAGTTGACTCCACGTTTCTACTGGGATGTTGGCCACATGAAATTGATAAGATTCGAGATTAGACCAAAGGCATTATAGTAGGTATGGTTTGTTGTTAATTCAAAGAATTACCTTTTGTCTTAGTGTTTCATGCCAACTTGGATATATGATTCATTTTTTGTTTATGTCATATGATATCTACAAGTGTGTTCTTCTGGGAGAAAATTTCTTAGCCCACCTTGCTTCTCAAACAAATTATGCTATGTTGGGAGCTAACTAAACTAGGAGGAACCACTTAGTTAAAGGATATAAAATTTATGTTTGAAAATGGGTTAAAAGAGAAATTCATATGGATATTTTTTTTTTTATTGACAGTCTTCGAGATATCATGTTTAACTTGCCATAGTCTTACTTTGTGAGTGCATGTGCACAACCCTCAATCATTGAATATTTTACTCCCTAAAAAAGGAGGACCCGACTGAAGAAAATAAAGGCCTTGGAAAAATTGGCATATCCATCAGACATAGCACCTAGAAACATTACTCATGACTCTATTTTCAATTCTCTGCACATGTTTATCTTGAGCCTTTTCTCTTTTGAAAATTTTGGTTGAAATCAATCTTATGTCCTAAATGATTTTTTTATGTAGGTACAAGTGTCCAGATGATATCACATGCCTAACTTGAACTAGTGATGAGGTGGGCATGTTCATGCTTCAGAATAAGTTTTAGGACTTGGAGAGTCAGAGAATGAGCACATATTTCAAAATCCTTAGGATAATGTAGAATGAGAGAAAAGTTGCTAAAGAAGTAGAAAAGGAAGCTCTTTCCAGTTCCTTACTTCTTGAAACACAAGGCCACAAGAATGAGCTGGCAGGATTTGAGAATTAAAATGTGAGATTTAATTCATAGATAGACTAGTGCCAAATCCCATTTAGACAAAGTACTATGTGTCTAGTATTTCACAGGGATTAGTCTTTTCGAGAGGCTGTATAAATACTTGTGGTGTTGTGATGCATGAATATGTCAATCCACTCGTGAAACTAACATTTATGCTTTCTCTTTCAAAACATTTCCCTTACTTATTTCCTATTTGTACTTGTTGTTCCTGAGATTAAACTTAAGGCTCAAAGTATAATGTCAGGCATCAGGAATTAAGGAATGTTTGGTTTTAAGACTTCTTTTTCTTTTCGTTAGTTATGTAAGAATTTAAATCCTCAAACAAAATTAATAGTTGAACATAACAGAGGTCGTGTTTCGTCATCTGAGTCAATTAATCAAATTGAATGGTGATGAAGAAAGTTACAAAACTATTAAACAAGCTAAGGAATCAATGACAAAAGAATCTTACCTTATTTATAGTAGAAGAAAGAGTGAAATGCACCCCTGAAAGGATATATAATATAATGATCCAAGTAGCTTGCAGGTCTTGTATTTGTTGATAGCAAATACAGAGGAAAAACGGTTGGCTTATCAGATAACTAAATGAAATATGATCACAATAGATGTTCTACTAAATTGCAGTCATTCACTTATCAAGGAGTAACATAAAGAAACTAGAAATATGAAATACAAGAAGAGCACATAACTCAAACAACACAAAATTTGGAATCCATGTCTGCACTTTTATTAATACTCACAAAAGGATGAGTTTTCTTAGTTACAATACGACAAGAAGCAGCCTTTGTTCATTCTTCTAAATTAATATTTATACAAAAGGTTCTCAACCCTAAACGGTTGGAATTCTCCTTGTTTCTAAAATAGTAAATATTACAAAAAGTGAAATCTGAAGCGCTTCACTTGCATCTCTTTTGTCTTTTCATCATGCTGGCAGAGGCATTTTTCTTTCCTGTTGTCCAACTCATAAATTGATAATCTCTAATTATGATATGTACAGATGATGTGTACAGACTAACTCATTGGTTCTTGGAGGTTTTTCCCTTTCCTTGCTTGATACATTCAACACATTTTCTCACAAATTGTGCTACCATCCTGGAGGGTTCTATTAAGTCATTTTCTTCAAAAAAATATAATTTCTTTTCTAATTTAGGCAATCTGTCTTCCATTCTTTTGTCCTATGAAATTATGGACTGTAGAAGCACATTAGGCTTCACCAACCATCTATCTATCTGAGTAATATCAATATGTTTTAATAGCAATATTTCATCCTGAGCCTCTTCCATGCTTGTCTTGATATTAAGTTGATGCTTGGCTATATCAACTTGTCCCAGTATTTTAGAGCTATCATCTTTTCTGAGGCCTAACGATTCTTTGTTGAGTAATTGAAAAGCTTCTTCACAAGCCTCTTTGACTTCTTTAGCCATTTTTTTACCTTCGACTATATTGGCTTCCCGGGTCTTGAGTATGATATCGCCTCTGGCTTGTTCTGAAACAGACAAACTGGAAACCACCAACACTCCTTCTCTAGATGACGACACAACTGCTTCCTAGAAAGTGACCCGAGTAGCAATAGCTTCTCGCTCTCTTAAACAAATGTTATCTAAGGATTGATTTACCACCTGAAAATGATTTTGGATAGCTTCCACCTTGTTGAAAAGTCTTCGCTGCGTTGATTCCAGTTCCTTATGTACCTCTAGAGCTTGGGTTTGGAAAGATGATATATCCACTACCGCTTTTTCGGTTAATCTTACCTTCGCTTGCAGCTATCTGACTAATTCATTACTTTTATGTGATTTTTTTTGCATCTCATCAAGACTGGATTTGAGATGCTGGACTTCCTTTTCGATCTCACTCCTGACATTTTGCTCCACCGTCTTCATTTGATTTTTCAATTTTTCTATCAGCATATCCTTCTTCTTCAACTTCTCCTTCAGGATGCTCACTGAAAACTGGTTTGTTGTCGCAAAATCTCCCAGTGAGCCAGCGACCTCTGTAGCGAAATCTTCTTCTTCTAGGGCATGCCCATCTAATAGCACCCTGTGTATTTTAATAGTTGTGCCCTCCTTCTGATGTGTTTATATCTTTACCACAACCCTTCTCTTCTTACTGAAGAACAATTTCGAAGGAGGCATCTCTACTGTTGAAATAGGTGTAAGGTCTTCTATGAATACAACTTCGTCCATTGGGTTCCCTCTACTGAACTGTAAAGGTGTGACAAATTTGATAGGACTACCTATATCAGTGTATGTCTGCTTCCTGACTGTGTCAATTGTTGGTTTACTCGATGTGGACTGTGTCTTTTCTTCTGCCTTCTCTATCAAGGTCTCATTTTTCTCCAAATTTTCTCGGGAATCCTGTCCACTAGAGCTCTTTGTTTCTAACCCTTGGGGTTTTGTTTGCTGTGTGGCTGGAGGTGTCAGGATTTCCCCTTGCAATACTTCGGGGAGGCCATTTCTTCGATTTTTTTGGAAATTATAAAACTCAGTCATTTTATCTGGTGTCAGATCTTGAATTCGATCCAAAACCTCTTGATAGGACCTCGCTCCTAAGAATATTTCATCATGAGGAGAATCCTCATGTTCATATATTTTCAGATTGCAGTTGGCCATGTGGTTACCTACGATCTTCTGCGGATCATGCTTCTTAAATTCAATGTTGACCAACTTGATTTCTTCTAGGGTCGCGGCTTCAACTTTCGAATGGCCGAAGTCTAGCAAAGAAAATGTACCAATTTGCACGGGAAAAATAGGCCATACCTTCTTTTGTACTTCTTTCGCCTCCTTTCTAATTCCCCCATGCACAGTTTGATGTGCTACTTCACGAAACATCGAGCGATCTGGTAAAAACAGAGGCAGATCATGTGGAGGAACCGAACAACCAAAAACCCTAATGTAGGAGAAATGCTCTTCGATGTACCAACCTGCTATCTTGCCCAGATTGGTCACAATTTTGTCGGAAATTCTGGGAAGTGGGTAACCATATATAGCCGTTTGCATTGGCACCACCACCCAGTTGCATATTTCATAAAAGAAATCTTTCACCTTATCTTCCCAAATCTTCTAATGATAAATATGTATGGGTTCAACACTACTTGGGGTCCAGCTCCAGCCCATCAGTGGAAAAGGCGTCATAAGACAAACGCCATCCATAATATAAGATGACATGAAAAATTGGGTCGGTTGCCCCTTTTCTCTTAGTGACTGATATCTTGCAATCTCTTCAACCAAACTGTATGACAATATATTTCCCTAATCAAAAGAATATCCCTCTGCTACTAAGTGCATAATAGGTACCCACAGTAAAGAGAAATGGGCTATGTTTTCCTTCCTGTAGAGTCTACACATCATCATTTCTATGTACATTATGTGAGGTTCTAGTGCGAAAACTGGGTATATACCATGGGAATCGGCTCTGAACTTCTCGGGGCGAGAGCACCAGACTTTAATTAAATCGAGAAATTTTTTTCCGTATTGGTGACATTCCTTCTTGTTAAAATCTTCTAGGAAACTGGCATTGTAAACAAAATTGGATACCAGAGATAATTTGTACATCACCTGTAGATGTTCTGTCCTGAAAGACCCAACTGCGACCTTTTGTGAATTGAAAATGGTTAAGCTAGGGATATCCACATTCTCCAACACCCAACCGATCATATCGTTGTAGGGCAAGAGACTAGGCCTCATCGCTATCTTATGTAGTTCTGACTGGGCAACAATTTTGTATTTGGTAGCTAGGTCCTCCGTCTCATCATCACCTGAGTCGTCCAAGCAATTGACCAATTCATACTGCAGAATATTGAACACTTGTGTCCAGGATTTAACAACGTCTATGCTTCTAGGTGAGGTGTCGGAAAGGATATATGTGTTCTGGATCGATCCTTCACCATATGATTTAGTTTCTTTTCGAGGAGCCATGATATCAAGTTTCAGAGCTCTATTATCTGTCACAGGAAATGCACAAATTTTACTGCCTTGAAAACTTACTTAGTGAAAACACACAATGAAATCTGAAATTCAATATCCTTTTCCTTTAATTGTGTCGATTTTCCAATACTTCTACTGACGAAGCATGTACTTTTCCTTAAAGAACAGATGAAATTTGAATTTATCTGAGTCATTAATTAGCGAAGGATTAATTACGTGATAATCATCATTAATGCATCAGCTAATCACACTTATTGTTAAGAAAATTTCGCGACTTCAGATATCGAGATATTCTATGGCATCTCAAGGTATAATCCCCGAAATGAAAAATCGCGATGTGATTAATTAACTTCATGTTTAACCCCTTTAAATAATCATGATTAACTTAAGACGATTTCGCGATTTCGGCTATCGGGACTTTGGAATTATTGTAAGTTGAAATGCTTGCATTGCGAAATCCGAAACCCGATTTCTTGAATGTAGTCTTTTTAGTTATTTGACTCGTTAACGAGTAGGCAACTCCATAATTCTTAAGAGATTAGGATCGTTCGATTTAATGGGAGACTTCATCAACAGTGAGAATTAAGCGCGTGTGGTTTTAATTGAAACGAGAATGAAATCTATTAAAGTCTAAAGTTTTATAAATATATATGTGTTCCAACAGTACTAATCATTTATAAGAGGTTTCATTTTTAGTCGTATTAGGTTTTTAATTGAGCTTCATCTTTTGCTTCTGAATGTGACTATAAGATTTTATTTCACATTGTTTCTTCCCCTAAGGATGACATGTTCTTCCAATTCATTTTATTTGAAATTCCTGATCATTTTTTATGGTATATGTGTTTCTCAAATCCATTGTCTCATATTAACAACACCATGCACATAAAACATGTCTGAAGTTGTCTGCATGTGTTTCCTCGCTTATGAGATCAACTGTAGATCCCTATTGAAGATAAATTAGGGATGCTTTGGAATAGTGTGACAACAATTGGACCGTGACCTGAAAAAGTGGCTAATCAATGGTTTTCCTTGCATGTTGGCTAGCAAGCAGGTCCTATGTAATAGGGGAACCACCCATACACTAAGAAGTTTCTCATGTGAAGGGTGAAGTGTTGTAGTCTATAGGCTGAAAATCAAAAGGGATTATTTTAATTAGCTAGGTGCAAAAAATATATAACAAAAATACAATAGTTGGTAGTCATCCCCTATCAGGCTAAAATAAAAATAAAGAAGTCCACCACTTTTCCTATCCACTAGATGATAAGAATATATTGAATAAGACAGGAGGGGATGGGAAAGAAAGCTCAATAAAATTAGGGCTATGGAAATTTATTTCTAGCAGAGAAAGATCTATGATGTCATGGTGACTTCATTGGGGCTATGGACACTCGCGGGTAGTGGAGAAACACCTAAGGGATAATATATACACAGCTGGTGAAAATCGTTTTTATCTCTCAAACCTATATTGAACTTATGATGAAGATTTCAACCTGGATCGTTGACCAAGTTTAAGGAGATAATTATCATCATCATTCATCCTCTTATTGTAACAAATGAGCTCCACTAGCTAGAATGCAAGCATCACTAATGAATCCACCATGATGAAAGCTTTCATATACTTGTTGCACACTTATTCTAGAATTACCCTGCAGGTAAGAACACGATCCTCTTCATTCTATGCTCATAATTTAGGGAAGACTAGCATAGATTTTGACTTTGTCCATTGTGTCTCCAATTGTTGAAGCCTCGACAACCACCCAAGTCCTCTGACTTGGTACCCCTCCTAAAATTTTCAACTCAGATATTTTGCTCGCTTATCCCATTAACCATATTCTCTTTATTTTTAACTGTTGAGCATTTGTTGGTTGAATGGGTGACTTGTGTCTGATTTCCTATTGTTTTGATTCACTTCATGCTACAACAATGATTGAGTGTAGCAATAGCCTTGTCAAGTTTGTTTGTTTTGCAAGATAACTTTCTTATGCATATCGTATTCACATGTGTTTTGTGCCTCTTGGTTATTTGACTAACCCTGACCATAAAAGTGTCATATATTGTTACCTGGGTCGATTGCAACATCTGCAAGACACAGGCTAGCTATGAATAGCTTCTTAGAAAAGAATTGGTGCTTCTGTCAAATATTTAGTACTAAGTGCTTCAAAAATCAGTTGGTTATTTTCACAAGATAAGATATCTCCACTATTGATGGATAACCCTAGTTTGAATGGACATATTGAAATCATATATAACATAGATGTCAAAGGAATTGATAGAATTGAATTCAGACAAATATATGGCAATAATGGGGCTCAAACTTTTATTAAAAAATGTTTTTGCTCATAATTGGGTACCAGTAAAAGTGAAATTTTCACCTCTAAAGCATTCTTTCTATGGTTTTGCAGGATTGTGAATCCAATGCCACTGATGGAATCTGAATCTGAGGTCTAGAAGTACAAAAATGTTCACTAAGGATTTCTCGTCAAACAATCCTCATCAATCATGAAGATGCTCAAATGTTTTGAATGGATATGTAATTCCCCTCATTGGAAAACTCTACCTATACTTTTCATATTGCAAAAAATGGCATCTCAATCGAGTATCATATGGGTAAGTTATTATAACATCCCCAATTTTAATCCCTGTAAATTATAATGTAATTGTATAAAGGTGATTTAGGCTAGTGAGCAGATATGTTTGGGGCGAAGAGCCCATATTGATTAATAAGGCTGAGGGTCGAACTGTATATTATGTACATGAAAGTATTAATAAAATAATATTTTTTTGTTGCGATACAAGAGGGGCATAAACGATGGGGTGCTATGATTCCATTAGAGAGGGGGATGAATGGGGATCCAAGGGAAACCCATATCTTTTTCTTGAGTTAACGTGCCATTACCATATACTCATCCCTTTGACTTGTTAGACACTAAAACCTTGAACTCATGTAAGAGGGTGGGTGTGATAAGTCACATACCATAGTTATTGAGAGCATATGGATGAAGTACAATCAACATCGGGGGAGTGTAAAATTCAACTTGCTTGGGAAAAAGGGAAATTCATATGGAAAAAGAAGACACTTTTTACATGTTGTTCTTGGGAAATAAGAGAGGAGTTGAGTGATAGGAAGAGCACCAACCATGTTGTTCTTGATGGAAACCATTATAAATGCCAGCTTCATATACCCAATCTCCAATAGCAAGTGGGTTTCACTGCTTGTGATCGTGCCCAAGAAAAATGGTAAATGGCGAATATGTGTTGATTTTCGGGAACTTAATAAGGAAAATTTAATAGACTATTTCCCACTACCATTTATCGATCAGGTGTTGGATACTTTGTTAGTAAAACAATAATTTTCTTTCTTATATGGTTTTAGCGGGTATAATCAAATACATACTGCACTAGAAGATCAAGAAAAGACCACATTCACATGCCCGTGGGGAACATTTTCCTATAGGGTATTACCATTTGGTTTATGCAATGCTCCCACCACATTCCAACGAGAAATATTGGGCATTTTTTATGATTTGATTGATGAATATGTAGAAATTTATATGGATGACTTTTCTGTCTACGATAATACTTTTAAAGAAGCACTTGATAATCTTGAAAGATTCTTTATTATATGTCGGGAAGCCTGCCTTGGTTTAAGAAATGAAAAATGTAAAATGTTATATAAAGAGGGCATTGTTCTCAGTCATCACATTTATAGTGTAGGTATCAAAGTAGACCCAACCAAAATCAAAGTCATCATGGACCTTCCAACACCACGATCACAAAAATATGTAAGAATTTGTTTGATTCATGCCGATTGTTATAGGAGATTCATTGAAAATTTTACAAGGATTGTAGAACCAATGTTCAAATTTCTTGTTAAGGATATTGATTTTGTATGGGACTCATAGTGTCAAAATCCCTTCGAGGACTTAAAAGAAAAAATATCCACAACATCAGTACTTAGAGGACCGAATTGGTCCCTTCTTTTTCACATTAGTATAGATGCTTCAAACACATCCCTTAGAGTTGTTTTAGATAAAAAAAGAAGACCAAATGTCCTATACCATCTATTTCATAAGAAAAAATATGACACCAATCGAGCTCAAGTACACTGTCACTGAAAAGGAATTCCTAGCTATTGTGTATGCCATAAACAATTTCAAACACTACATAACATGTTATGAAGTCTTTATTCACACAGACCACTCTGCCATTAAAATATTAATGAATAAACCAATCACCAATGGTAGAATCACTAGATGGTTGTTATTACTACATAAGTTTAACATCACTATACTAGATAGGCATGGGAAGGAAAATATCATTGCAAATTTCCTCTCTAGAATCCATAATGAAAGTGAAAATTGTCCCATAGATGATATTTTTCCTAACGAACATCTATTTTCTATTTCTACTAACTCCCCATTGTTTGTAGATATAGAATATTATTTGGCCACAAGGAAACTGTTGCAACACCTTTCTTCACAATAAAACCACAAAATTTTCAAGCTTAGTGCCAACTACTCATGGATTAGAGATGACCTCTTCCGTACTGAACTAGATTTGATCATCAGAAGATGTGTACGGGAGGATGATATGTTCAATATTCTGTGAGCCTGCCATGATGGCCCATGTGGAGGCCTATTTGTTGAGAAGAGAACGACCTACAAAGTACTTCACCAAGGGTACTACTGGCCAACACTCTTCAAGGATGCTAAAATATATGTGAGGAGTTGTGACAGTTTCCAAAGGATGGGGAGACCAGTACAAGCTGACGAAATGCCCCTACAACCACATGTATTAATCGATCCCTTTGAAACATGGGCTCTAGACTTCGTAGGACCAATCTCTCCTGCATCAAGAAAGAAAAGGTATATCTTAGTTTGTAGAGATTATGTAACCAAATGGGTAGAAGCAAAATCTCTATATTAAGATAGTGAAAAATCAATTGTTGATTTTCTTTATGAATATATTTTTACCTGTTTTGGTGTTCTAAGAGAGATTGTGATAGATCAATGAGCGAATTTCATGTCAAAATTGATGCAATCCATTACACAACAATATCAGATAAAGAAAATCACAAATATTCTACATATCACTTGCAAGCTAACGGATAAGTAGAATCCACCAACAAAGTGCTAGAGGTCGTTCTAACAAAGACCGTAAAATTACATCATAAGGACCGGGAAGATAGAATTATGGAGGAACTTTAGGCCTACATGACTGCATGTTAAAGAACCAATAGTCTCACTTCCTATGAGTTGGTATATGACAAACAGGTTCTCCTACCCATTGAATTCTAAATAAGAACCTTCAGAACAATCGTGCAGTTGGGTATAGACTTGTTAGAAGCTCAGAAGCAATGGGTGGCACAACTGAATGAGTTGGATGAAATTCAACAAGATGCCATCCAACGTACCATCCTTTTTCAGGAGAAGCGAGATAAGTGGCATGAAAAATTTATTAGAAAGAAGGTCTTCAAAGTCAGTGATTGGACCCTCCTCTATGTAGGGAAATTCAATTGCTTAAATTGCTTTCATTTAATTATCAACCAGGGATGCTCGTAAGCTTGTGATGATGCCAACAAAATATATGCAGGAGTAGGCATCTAACTCTAATCTAAGAAAATTTATTCAAATCATAACTCTTTCATTCCACTAAATAAGACTTAGTTGTTGTAGGCAAGAAAACACTAGCTCCCTTACAGGAGGTCCACTCTGTTGGCATGTTTTACAGACAGTGTATGCTTGTCATTGATGGCAAGTACAACAAAAAAGATGGCAACAAACGTGCAAAGGATTGTAGGCAGGTAATTGATGACAAGATCATAGTAAGCATCGATGAAAAACAAGAACAAAGTAAGCTTAGGAGTAATTAGCGCAAAGTCGATCGCAGTGCCTAAGCTCGGGAGGAGAAGCGTCAGTGATCGTTGGATCCCATTTAAATTCCCGAAAGAAGGAGGACCGTCAGATCTGATTATAGATAAGAAGAACGCGTACAAGAGGAGGACAGATCTCAGGCGTTAGATCTGAGCATAAGTTCCGACCATCGTTTGATCAGGGAGAACCTGCACATTCATTAAAGTTCAAGGAGAAGTGGGTATACAAAATCCTGAAAGAAGGAGGACCATCCATCTACGGGTAGGACACGTGGACACAGATCAACATTTCGCTGACTGGAAAGTCAAAGGTATGAAATGCTCTAGCCTTTCACTTCTCGAACTCGCGATATGCGAAATTGCGAAATAATATCAACCATTAGATCAAGGCCAAATATGGACCATTGATCAGGCACAACGAAGGCTCATGGAGTTGCGAAGTTTTGATAAAATCTTGACCATTGATCCAAGAGGGACACGTGGCAGAAGATCAGAGCATGTCAAAGACTCCATTTCGGGGTTTTGCGAATCGCGACTTGGAGAGGCAAGAAACAATACCACAAGAATGTCGAAATCGCGAAATGCGAAATCACGAAATGATCTGAGCCATCAGATCAAGGGTTGATTGGGACCATTGATCCCATGCCATTTCAGAGTTTCACGGATCGGTAGTTGGAAGCGTCAATAACATTCACCACAGGAATGACGAAATCGCGATTTGCGAAATAGTGAAATGATTTAAGCCATTGGCTCGAAGAGATCGTGGACCATTGATCTGACCCCCTTCGATGTATTGGAGACAGGGATTTCGGTTATTGGGAGATGGAGAAGTCAGAGACTCTCAACATCAGGAGTCCTGAAATGCTGAAAAACGAAATCTCGAAAATCACTTTATGAACAAGCGCTTGGTCATGGCCATGGTCATATAGAGGAAGGAGCTAGCGCAGAAAATCTCTGTTTCGGATTTTCGGAGATCGCAACATGGACTGGCGAGACACTTGGCCACGGGAAATCCGAAATGATGAAATACGAAATAAAGGCAAGCTTATGAAGATCATCCAATGGTGCAGGGGATTTTGGGCACAATCGGAGGGCTAATGTTGCTCCTCGCAGTCTAACTGCTGGAAACAATTGATGGTCTCTACCAGAAGATTCAAAGAGATCTCTGTGTGATCGCCAGAGGAGCTGAAGGGTCTCCAAGCTTCTTCCAGTGAATGAAGATGATTCTTAGAGGGGTTGACAAGTGGATGAGTGTTGAAGTTTGTAACTGAAACAGAAAGTATAAGCTTGACTATTCTAGAGAAGACGTAGAGTCTCGACTGCCAGAGAGGCTGAGGAATCTCAGCATGACATCTAGTGATGTTGAATGCATGGGAAAACCGCCAGAGAAGCTGAAGGGTTACCATGATGATCAGACAGAGCACTCGATATGTGGAGGAGATGAACGTGGTGTGAGAAGGCAGAGGCACTACTTACATTGCATGCACAAGGTGCACAGAAGCTATAAGTACAAGGTACAGAGAAGTGATGAGGTTGTTGTTGCTGAGGTGAAGTAATGCATGTGTGAAGAAGTAAAGGGGTGGTGCAGCAGCTGAAATGGACAGGAAACAAAAAGTGCATTGAAGGGGAATGGCACACAGAGCACAAAAGGAGGAAGAACATAATGGGCAGCGGATGCATGCAGGAAGAAAGTGAGGAAGACTGAGTA
Source organism: Picea sitchensis (assembly GCA_010110895.2). Taxonomy (NCBI): domain Eukaryota; kingdom Viridiplantae; phylum Streptophyta; class Pinopsida; order Pinales; family Pinaceae; genus Picea; species Picea sitchensis. The sequence goes on along the minus strand of SNQJ01S0061038.1, from coordinate 26,254 downwards.
GCAAAATCTTGTAGAATAGTGATGAGACTGGTAAGCTGTTATTGAACACTATATCACTGTAATAGGTTTCAGTATTTCATATTCATAATCTAGGGTGGAAGGGAGGTGCTAGAGAGGACTGGTGTCCTCAGAGGTTCAAGTGGGTGCTTGAACATAGGGAGTAGTAGCTTCTTCTAGTTGGTGCTAGAGAAACTAGGGAGTAGGTGCTTCCTTCTAGTTGGTGCTAGAGAAACCAGGGAGTTGGTGCTTCCTTGTAGTGGGTGCTAGATAAAAACAGAGAGTTGGTGCTCTCGGCAAGTTGCAGCTTGCAAAAATAGAGGTTGTAGCCTTACAATGAGTTGGTGCTCATATGTATGATAATGTAAATAATGTAAATAATACTTATCATATAAAGAAGAAGAGGTTTTTACCTTGTATGGGTTTCCTCGGGAAATATTTGTCTCTGTGTTTCTCATATATGTGACTGATGTTGAATGTTCCATTGTTTATTTCCTTGCATTATTGTGATCATCATAGAGGTTTGTAATGAGTTTTAAAAGAAGCATAATTGTTTAAGCAGGGTAACAACTGATTCACCCCCCCTCTCAGTTGTCCAACACACTCGTGATGTTTCACAGAACCTATCAACAAACAAGATCATCAAATAAACAATCATGCATTGAAAATAAATACACTTAAAAAGGCTTAGTTGTTGTAAGAATGAAAACACTAGCTCCCTTACAGGAGGTCTTCTCATAATGTTTAAAATAACCTATCAACAATCAAGATCATCAAATAATTTTAATAAAAATAATAAATCATATAAACCTATTCAAAGCATTAGAACAAGAAGAAAATGCTACTATGATCTATTTGGAGTGAGCTCAATTCTCCCAAGAACAAAGTAACACATAAACTAAATCATTCTAAATCTAAACTAGAGAATGAAAACTGATGTGAAAAGAAAGCTTGATTCTTATTCCATCATAAGTTGGACATAATGCTCCATGAGTCCTCCCTTTGAAATGGAGGAGCCACTCCTATTTATACAAAAAATTAAGATAACTTAGATCCACAAATCTCTCCTAGATCCACAAATGTCTTATTTGGTTACAACAATGTGCTCACACCTATCAAGTGATATCTCTACAAATCCTCTCACAAATCTCAATTTCATGATTAATCTCCATCCAAGACACTTGAGTAAATCTCCAAATATTCATCAAATCTTCAAGGGGTTGAAGAGGATTCGAATTTGAGGCTTGATGGTCAAGTTTGACTTGGTTGGAGTCTTCAAATACACTTGTAAACATCATGAAACTCATCCCACTTTCATATATAAGTGTAAACATGTCATTTTTCCAATATTTAATCATAAATTCACTCAAAAACACTAAAATAGATGCATTGGAAAATAATATGTATAAAACCCATGTAATCATAAAAATGGTTTAATGTAAGGGTATGGGAAAGCGAAATATGGTTAAAAGTGAAGTGAAAGTGAAGTGAAAGGTTGGTAAAAAGATGGTACTTTGGCAACCCAACATACCCCCCAACTGAAGGTGTTGCATGTCCTCATGCAACCTTGCATTGAATTTCCTGAATTGTGTGATGGAGCCTTCTTTTGTTGAAATATATCTAAGTGGAAGCTTCTTTTTGTGGTTGCTTCTTGTGTGACAACCATAAGTATTTCCTTATGTAACAACACTTATTTTTCTTGCTTATGGTTGGTTCTTGTGTGACAACCAAAAGTATTTCTTTATGTAGCAACATTTCTTCTTCTTGATTTTGGTTGGTTCTTGTGTGAAAACCATCAATATTGTAAGTGTTGGTTTTTGTGTTACAACCATCAATATTGTAAGTGTTGGTTCTTGTGTGACAACACTTTCAATTTTCTTTTTCTTGCTACAACAAAGAATAGACTTGAAATTTCAATCATATGAATGCATTCAAAATGATGATTCAGTAATGTGTGTATCAATCATTCAATTCTTTTAGTCTTATTCAATAAGGTGTATTGAAGTATGTTAAACGCATAGAAACCATCCTCCACATGGTATATTTGTTTTGGAATATGTGCTTCATGTACAAACCAATGATGCATTTTAGGAAGTCAATGAAGGTGTTTATAAAAGTAATAACACTTAATTGGGAAAGCATGTTCGTCAATAGCATATGAGGTTATGAAAGATGTAATATAGGATAAATGAATATCCCCCCAAAACTGTAGATGTTTTCCATCCTTGGAAAAAATTAGCAAATAGGGAAGGACAATTGTGAATGGGAAATTTTCCAAATACATGTATTTTAGCATTTACGGAATTATTGATTAAAGATTTGAAAAAAAGATACCTTCACCTACCTGAGAAGATCATTCGCTATGCATCTGAGAGATCTTTGTATGGCTGGAAGCTTTTGGCTGCTACTATTGGAACATGGATCTTTGGAGTGAAAATAATCTGATCTGCTTGGGTGTATGAACATAGAATGAGATCTTAAATTGGTACATCTTTACCGTCTTATTGTTGGAACTAAGCTGTTGGTGCTGAACTCTGGAGTTGAATATTTGATTTACTGGAACACTGTTGCAAGATGTTGTGAGTGTCATGGAACCATATAGTCTTCATTCATATCCGCATCATGGCATAATTCTTATCTATGTGAATAAATTTTGTTGATGTCGAACATAGAAAGAAATTGTCGGATTACCAACCATTAAAGAATGTTCTTAACCAACACGAGACTGCTCACCATTAATGTCAATGAGAGTTAAGATGCCCAAGTACATCTTACTAGGTACGAATAAATGTGTCGCATGTCAAGTCACCTAGAAGATCCGACAAACATTGGACGTTGATGTATTCCCGATGTTTATTGGCGAGAGAACTTGCCATTAAGGCATGGAAGTCTCAAGGTATTGAAAATGTCTCTAGTTTCAATCCCAGATGATGTGCTGATGTCGATGGGTCAAGACTTTTCAGAAGGAGGGCCATAAGGAATCCCCCATCATCTAACGCGAGTACAAAATAATTATTTAGAGGACCATAGATGAAAGATCAAGCAGGCTTTATTTGTTAAAAGAAAAATGACAATGTGGTAACTCGGCATGGTAAGTGAGTTGAATGCCTTTATTCATGGGTTAGGCGTGAATGAAAGTGAGGCAGGAAAGTATGAAATTTGCAAAGGGGTGAAGCCATGATCTAGTAATGATAGGAAGATGAAAATTTTAGGATTGACTTCAACATGTTAGGCTCAGAGCAAAGAAGATGAATCATCACATAATGGCTTTGAGAGGCTTCTTTTGATAGAAATGGTATGAAATATAATGATATTGACTTCTTCATGATTTCATTGGCACATGTTTTTTTTCAAGAGTATGTGGTCTTTGAAAACCACTAGTGTATAAATTGGTATTCCTCATCATCCTGGAACCTACAAAACACACTTAGCATTGACCTACAGTGAAACATGAGTTTATCGAAGAATAGAGGTGATCAGCCTTTCTTCATCTGATATATACACAAAAATTCACAAATAGTGCTAAATAGTACAAATCCAAGGAAAATAAATAAAATGAAATGCACTTTTTACCTGTCGGGAAGTGGTGCACCTTGGACTACCCCTCAGTGTTTCTATGATAATTTCTCTGTTTCATGTCCAATTTAAGTGATTCAAAAACTAGATGATATATTTACAGCATGTTTTCATGATCTGATGATTTGAATTTTGTTTCGAAGTCCATTGGCTGCAAAATCCAAAAATAATGACCAAAAATTGATAGTCTTAAATTTTGATGAAAATGCCTCCAGGATGTAGAGCTCGTAAGAGCTTTCCAACGACGCTTGTGTCACCTCAAATGGACTTCGTATGAGAAAGTTGTGAGCTTCTCAAGTTTGTGGGAAAAAAATAATGTAGGATGCCACGTGGCAACACCATGGATGGACATGTGGTAGGTATGGCCTGCTGATGTGGTAGGTAAATAGGTAATGACATGGCATGTGTCTAGGTAGTAAAGTGGCATATTGGGCAGTGATGTGACTTGTGATTCTCAGACACATGGGCAAATTGGAGGCCAAAATTTGTAAAACCAATAATCAATGGCACCCACGTAGGAATTGAACTCGCACCTATTCTGAACAAATCAAATGGTTTACCAAATGTTAAACATATAACTTCTTATATAGAAAGGTAATTAATTTATTTGATTTTGAGTTTTCGTGACCATTGAAAAATAGAGAGTTAAATGGATTTGAACCAACGTCCTCCACCAAATGAATGAAGAAACTTACAACATACCATATGTGCGAATTGTGATATGTGATGGAAATAAAATTAGTTTGGAAGATGGTTTCAAAAGACATCGGCGGGATTGACGCCCGATCTCACGCTAACCAACCATCCTATCAACCATCGCGCCAGAGTATTGAATTTAAACAGAGGTTACAACAGCTTGCCAATCGGAGGTAGGTTTGTGGCTCGACTCTGTACAATGTCAGATCATTAACCAATGCACCACATGTCACGTTATTGAACAACCACCAAAATATTTTGTTTTAATTTAGTTCCAATTACCCTAATAATATACACGACTTTCCATAACCCCATAGTTATTACCCTTTTCTTATTTTGATCTTTGCACTTTTTGATTGAGGATTGTATATTCAAAGGATAATATAATATGTATTGTATTATGATAGTAAAATTTAAACTTAATTATAATACCATAGTATAGACTAGATGGTAATATGCACTTTTTGGTAATATGATATTCTAAATAAAGTGCATATTATATTATAAATATCACTTATGGTATTATAGATAAAGTACATATTATATTATCATATTGTCCTTATATCTTTACCTCAAAATGATAGGTTCGTAATAAATATAGGGTACAAAATTGATAGATAATGTAGTGAATGACTATTTTGGTAATGGATAAACCATTACAATTTTATGTAGTTTCTCTAGGGAAATCTAGGGAAATCAATTTCAAGTGTTTTTAAGTGTTTTTAATAATAGGATGTATTTTTGACTATATATATATGGAGAAACTGAACCTTCTCAGCAATTTTAGAGACAAGTAAGTTGAAAATTTGGAGACAAAAATTTAGACTTTTTTCAATTTTATTTATGAATATTTGTCGCAGAAACGTTGGAAATTTTCAAATCAAAATAGACATTCAGGACAAACTTATTTCCAAATTCTCCTTTCTGATCTTCCAGATCGCAACAATGTGCAAGAAGAGAGCATACTCAGGAACTTGGCGATGCTTTAAATCTTTGAAATCTGCAACTTTGAAAAGCATTTTAAGAAAAATTTGCCTCTTACGTAGATCGCAAATGCTTAGCTCATGAAACTCCACTTGTTTTCCTTATTGATGCGTGCCCCTTTTTCCTATAGATCTTCCTACCAATGATTAGTAAACAAGGTGGCTCTTACTACACCACCAAATGAAAATTATGGGGAAATGAATGAAATTTTATGAAAACAAAAATAAAGCAAAAACTAAAAACAATCATGTAGAACTGTCTCATGCTTACCGAGATCCTGCTATCACCAAGTTGTCCTTTCTTCATGAGTTAGATCCCTTTATTTGCATCAATAAAACTAAAGAAAACATATTGAATTAAATTCCTAATGCCTAATCCCTTAGCACCATCCCCATCAACGACAACAAAAATGTAGGGCAATTCAATTGCTTAAATTGCTTTCATTTAATTATCAACCAAGGATGCTCGTAAGCTTGTGATGATGCCAGCAAAATATATGCAAGAGTAGGCATCTAACTCTAATCTAAGAAAATTCAATCAAATCCTAACTCTTTCATTCCACTAAATAAGACTTAGTTGTTGTAGGCAAGAAAAAACTAGCTCCCTTACAGGAGGTCCACTCGTGATGTTTCACAGAACCTATCAACAATCAAGATCATCAAGTAAACAGTCATGCATTGAAAATAAATACACTTAAAAAGGCTTAGTTGTTGTAGGAATGAAAACACTAGCTCCTTTACATGAGGTATTCTCGTAATGTTTCAAATAACCTATCAACAATCAAGATCATCAAATAATTCTAATAAAAACAATAAAGCATATAAACTTATTCAAAGCATTAGAACAAGAAGAAAATGCTACTATGATCTATTTGGAGTGAGCTCCATTCTCCCAAGAACAAAGTAACACATAAACTAAAGAATTCTAAATCTAAACTAGAGAATGGAAATTGATGTGAAAAGAAAGCTTGATTCTTATTCCATCATAAGTTGGACACAATGCTCTAGGAGTCCTCCCTTTGAAATGGAGGAGACACTCCTATTTATACAAAAAATCAAGATAACTTAGATCCACAAATCTCTCCTAGATCCACAAATGTCTCATTTGGTTACAACCATGTGCTCACACCTATCAAGTGATATCTCTACAAATCCTCTAACAAATCTCTCTTTCATGATTAATCTCCATCCAAGATACTTGAGTAAATCTCCAAATATTCATCAAATCTTCAAGGGGTTGAAGAGGATTCGAATTTGAGCTTGATGGTCAAGTTTGACTTGGTTGGAGTCTTCAAATAAACCTGTAAACGTCATGAAACTCATCCCACTTTCATATATAAGTGTAAACATGTCATTTTTCCAATATTTAATCATAAATTCACTCAAAAACACTAAAATAGATGCATTGGAAAATAATATGTATAAAACCCATGTAATCATAAAAATGGTTTAATGTAAGGGTATGGGAAAGAAAAATATGGTTAAAAGTGAAGTGAAAGTGAAGTGAAAGGTTGGTAAAATGATGGTACTTGAATTCCAAATAAGAACCTTCAGAACAGTCGTGCAGTTGGGTATAGACTTGTCAAAGGCTCAGAAGCAATGGGTGGCACAACTGAATGAGTTGGATGACATTAGATAGGATTCCATTCAATGTACCATCCTTGTTCAGGAGAAGCAAGATAAGTGGCATGAAAAAATCATTAGAAATACGGTCTTCAAACTCGATGATTGGGCCCTCCTCTTTAATTCTAGGTTCAAGAACTTCATGGGTAAGTGTTGGAGAGGAATTTCGGATAAGTTTTGGGATTTGTGCCAAAAGGAATTAAAAGAGTAATAGGCAGTTAGAATATGGACCAGAGTGTGTGACATGAGCGGGTTTCAAGGAGTCAAAGAGTGTGACAGAGCAGTGTGCAAAAGGAGTAAAACGGTTATAAACCATTGGGTTTTTTGGGACATTTTGTCCACTTTTTTAACGGGCTTAGCCCTATTTTTTATGTATAAATATGTAAAGGATTTTTGGGTAATGGGGTTCGACATATGAGAAGTTCCTAGTGATTTTTGGGTAAGGGAGTCGAGCGAAGGAAGAAGGCTGAGGTATGACTGAGGAGTGAACTCACATTGCAGCAGAAGGGCTAGGCAAGTTTGGGTCATGTTATTGTTGCATATTTTGTAGCGCAATGCACAGTTGTAAGAGAATCATCAATGAATAATAACAAAATCCATTCGTTGTGGACGTAGCCCATGTTGGGTGAACCACATAAATTTGTGTTATGATGTGGTTGCATGCTGTGTTGTTTAATGTTATTGTGCAATAATGATAATGATTAACTAAGATGATGAATGTGTTAGTCATATATGATTTTATAATTTCATGCATAGACTATGTTTAATGATAATGTATTTGTTAATTAATGGGAATTACACACATGAGCAAATGGTAGCCAGGACATGAAGATTGCCTCAAATCCCCTCACCACTGCAGAACCTCGGTTTGTGCAACCCCTCTAGATGCATTGGGTGACACTTCACTTGCTCTGCAGGTGATGTCGAAAGGGTCGGTGTCTAAAGAATTTGTTAGTATTTGAATGATTAACCCCAGGTCTTCCCCCTTCATGCCAACAATACGCTCTCCACACGTTGGTTGGGACCATATGAGGTAAAGACCATATTTGATAATGGCTCGGTGAGAATCATAACAATAAATGAAGACCAGATTTCCTTTGTGGTGAATGGCACCGGTTAATATTATACCATAAACCTATGTCTAAGGAAAATTTTGTTCAATATATGTTACAATAGTAAAATATGGAGGTCGTGAATAGGGGGTCTCCCTCCCCCTCTCGAACCTCTAGATTTTTTCTTCCAAATTTCTGGGTGTGTATATATGTATATGTAAAATGAAATAATAATAATAAGAAGAAGAAGAATAAAAAAAATAGAAAAAAATAAAAATCAAAGAAAAAAATCAGTCTATTTATGAAAATCAGCTTGTTGGCGTAGCTAGACATGGACTTGCTTGAAAACCAGGTTACAGGCAGGCAGGTCCATAATAAAATTTGGCATACATTTGTTGACTCTACCTTCTATTCTTCAAATCATTATGTTTGTTCTCGTGTTAGATGATGGGTGATTAATTAAGGCCCTCCTTCTAACAAACTTTGCCCCATTGAATCCAACGCATTATTTGGGATCAAAGTTAGAGACTTTTCATGGTACTTAGAGGCTTGCATACATTAATGGCAGGTTCTCTCATTGAAGACAATGGGGATTCCTCAATGCTCCCTATTTTTTAAATCTTGCAGGCGACTTGACTTCAAATCATCTATTTGTACCTCATAAGATGTACCAAGGCACCTTGACACTCATTGACATTAATGGTGAGTGGTCCCACATTGGTTAACAACATTCATCATTGGCTGGTAATCCAATGATTTCTTTCTATGTTCGACTTCAACAAATTGATTCACATAGGTAGAATTGTGCCAAGATTGGGTTTCGGTGAAGACTATTTGGTTTGTGGTTCTAACAATAGTTTGCAATGTGTGAATAAAATTGGGATAGGATGCAAGGAAGCTAGGAACAAATAATTGCCTCAAAAAGAGGAGGTTATCTCTTTCTTTAACATTTCTTCTACTAAGGGATCATATCTCTTCCTCATTACATAGATTGAGGCATAGTATTATTCTGGCCCTCCACCTCCTTGCTTCATTGTTCCCATTGCAGTTATTTTCCTCTCACTCTATCATCCAATATATGTTCAGTGGCAGATGTGACTGGGTGTCCAAATAAGCCACTAGTACTCATTCATCATCCTTTGGTTTCAGTTTGGTTTTGCTATTTTCATCATGAATAAGTTTATATTTTTTGAGTTCTTATAGAGACTCACAACATGTATAAAACATTAAATTCATTCCTCTCTAATCAGAATAACACTTCTATTCCTTTGTTAGCAACAACATCGGTTTCATCATCTCCATTCCCTTCAGTTAGAAGTATCAAAAAATTGCAAAGAAAGTTTTTGTGTTGGAACAAGAACTGTACAGGAGGTACAATAAAGATTTTAACTATGTTCTAAATATTCATCAAGCAAAATAGCGAGTGAGTAAAGTACTAGATGCCTCAATGATAACAAGAATGTTACATGTGCACAATTCAATAACATAGCTCCTGAGTTAATGTTTTGCAGTGGTCCTTTCAGCATGCTTTCATGACTTCCACATGTGTAAGTTGGTAATTGAATGAATTCATATGTAAATAAGTTTCTTTTAAACTCTTTTAATCTATTAAGAATGAATGAAGTTCTTTTTACAACTCTTTTATACTTGTTGCCTTACCCTTACCTTTTATCCCACTACTAAACCATTGTAAACATATCACTTATTTATTTATATCTTAAACCTTTCCTTACCATTGTATTATACACCATATCTCCTTAACATTTAAATCCTACCTCATCCTTATAATATGTTACCCATCACACCTACTGGTAAAAGGTTCTTCCATGAACTAAATTACATTTCTATATGCATA
>SNQJ01S0061037.1:36739-78736 GCA_010110895.2 Picea sitchensis | reverse complement strand
TTAGTCAGGGAAAGCTTGAGCCCATGTGTTGTTCCGACGGTACTCAGTCCAAAGAAGGATGGAGGATGGAGAATGTGTACCGACTCAAGAGCAATCAATAAGATAACCATCAGGTACAGGTTCCCATTTCCAAGGATGGATGATCTGATGGATTGCCTGAGCGGGGCAAAGTATTTTTCAAAGATAGATTTGAAAAGCGGATATCACCAGATTCGCATGAGAGAAGGCGATGAGTGGAAGACAACCTTCAAAACTAACGAGGGTTTGTATGAATGGCTGGTCATGCCGTTTGGTTTGACGAATGAACCAAGTACGTTTATGAGGTTAATGAATGAAGTCCTGAGGGAATTCATCGGAAAGTTTTTCGTCGTATATATGGATGATATACTAATCTTCAGTAAGACGAAGGCTGAACATCTGAAGCATTTTGCCATTGTGATGAAGAAGCTACAGCAGGAGAGGCTGCTGATTAATATGAAGAAGTGCTCATTTATGAAGACAAAGCTCATCTATTTGGGTTTTGTTATATTTGCAAATGAGTTGAGGATGGATCCAGATAAGGTAGAAGTGATCAAGAATTGGCCATCACCGAGAAATGTATTCGAGGTGAGGAGTTTTCATGGTTTGGCTAGTTTCTACCGGAAATTCATCAGGAATTTTAGTGGAATTAGCGTAGAGATGATGGACATAGTAAAGAAGCGGCATAAGTCTTTTCATTGGACAACAAAGGCTGAGAAGAGCTTCAATCTGTTGAAGCGGAAGATCATGGAACAACCGGTGTTGGTGTTGTCGGATTTCCAGAAGACATTTCAGGTGAAATGTGATGCAAGTGGGATTGTCGTAGGAGCGGTCTTGAGTCAGGAAGACAGACCGGTTGCATATTTAAGCTAGAAGCTCGATGAGGAGAAACTGAAGTACTCCACGTATGATAAGGAATTTTATGATATCATACAGGCACTGAAGAAGTGGAGGCATTACTTGATCCCGAAAGAATTTGTTTTGTACAGTGATAATCATGCATTGCAGTTTGTGACTCAACAAGAAAAGTTGAATCAGAAACATGCCAAATGGGTAGAGTATATGCAGAATTTCACATTTGTGATTAGGCACATTTCAGGAACTGCTAACAAAGTGGCTGATGCTTTGAGAAGGAAATGTTTGCTGCTGCAGGAACTCCGAGTCAAAACATTGGGTTTTGAAAATCTCAGGAACATGTATGCAGGTGATGCAGATTTTGCAGAGGTGTATGAAGTAGTTGAGAATCTAGTTCTCAGAGACAGAAGCCCATGGATAGATTATATGATCCAGGAGGGATTGTTGTTCAGAGGCCATCAACTGTGTATTCCAAAATTCTCCATGAGGGAGAACTTGTTGAAAGAGAAACACAGTGGTGGATTGGCAGGACATTTTGGCCATGACAAAACCTTCGCGAAGTTGAGAGAATCATATTTTTGGCCGGGAATGCGAGCAGATGTCAAGAGGTTCGTTGACAGATGTCGGGTTTGTGAGCATTCGAAGGGGAGAAAGCATAATGCAGGTTTTTATCAGCCATTTCCCATACCAGAGAGGCCATGGGAGGCGATTAGTATGGATTTTGTATTAGGGTTGCCAAGGACCCAAAGAGGTGTTGATTCCATCTTTGTGGTAGTGGACAAGTTTTCTAAAATGGCACATTTCATTCCATGCCAGAAAACCAGCAATGCGACTCACATTGCAAATCTATTTTTCAAAGAGGTCATTCGACTTCATGGATTGTCGAAGAGCATAGTTTCAGACAGGGATACTAAATTCATAGGGAATTTTTGGAGGACCTTATGGAGGAAGCTAGGAACTAACTTGGCGTTTAGTTCATCTTATCATCCTCAGACGGATGGGCAGACATAAGTGGTCAATAGAAGTTTGGGAGACTTGTTGAGAAGCTTGGTGACAGAGCACCATAGTAGCTGGGATAGCATATTGGCACAGGCAGAGTTTGCATACAATGATTCAGTGAATCAGAGCACAGGGAAAAGTCCATTTCAGGTTGTATATGGGATGCATCCAAGAGGAGTTTCTGAATTAAGGGATTCAGAACAGACTGCGACTAGCAGTGCTAGTGCAGAGGAATTCGCTAAGGCGATGAAATAACTTCACAGCAGGGTGAAGCGGCGACTGATAGATTCAAATCAAGAGTATAAGCACAGAGTAGATCAGCATCGGAGACAACTTCAGTTTGAAGTTGGTGATCTGGTTCTGGAACACTTAAGGAAGGAAAGGTTCTCAAGGGGAACATACAACAAGCTCAAAATGAAGAAAATTGGGCCATGCAGAGTCCTGAGGAAATTTGGAGAGAACCCTTATGAGATCGAGTTGTCGGATGACATCAGGATATCTCTGATATTCAATATCGCAGATTTATACCCATACAGGGTTGGAGAAGCAGAGACTGCAACTGAGCAACCAATCATCCAGTGGATGAAACAGATGCTGATTGCAGAAAAGCCATAGATGGAGTGCATACTGGATAAGAGAGTGGGTAAGAAGACCAGAAGAAAAGAATACTTTGAGTATCTGGTCAAGTGGAAGAATCATCCAGTTGAAGATGCCAGCTGGGAGACTGAAGCTGAGATACAGAAGCATGGACAGACCGTGCAGGAGCTCATGGATAGGATCCCATTAAATCTTTCAAGCCGAGGAGTATGATGCAGGAGCATCGCTAGCACATCAAGCGAGCCAGCACGGAAGCAGAGGACAACTGGACAAGCCAGCACAAATTTTGAAAAACACTTTGGGATTGTTGCACAAGTCCTTAATGAAGCCATTTATGAGGGCGCACTTTGCATATTGTAATGGACCTTGAGAGGATAGCTCTCGTCCTTAGGTAGATGGACGACATTTAATTTAGCTAATGCTGGTAGATAGGATTTTTATTCTAGATTTGATAGCTTTAGAGTCCAAGAGGGAAAACGGATATAGACACCCTCATTGTAACATTGTAGGATGATCAATCGAGAACAAGAGCAAGAAGGGAAGAGAAATCAGAGAGTTGTGTATGAAGAACACCCATGTACAAACATTTGAATTAATAGAATAAAGCTTGATTCAAATTCATGGTTCGTGTTGGTTCTCTGTGTATTGTTGGAATGCTCATGAATGTTTGTTTCATATCATACATTTTCTTTCATATGCTGTGTATGTGATTTCATGGTTGAATTGAAGTCTGAGAGGTTGAGTAAATGAGTTTCAATTGTTTCTCTATTTGAGCCAAGAGATTCCTGCAAGGAGTGCAGTTGAATTGTCCGCAAGGAGTGCGTTGACATAAGGGTTCAATTAGAGTTAGCTTTTGTTCTCATCCCCTCGAAGGTGCAGTTAGGCACAGTGTTGTGCAAGGAGTGCGTAGAGTTGAAAGATTTCAATACTCAGTCGAGGTTGAAGAATTTCCGCAAAGAGTGCGCGCAAGAGATTCTCAGTAGGAATTGAGAAGTCGAGAACACGCTCAGGAGGAATAGGCCTTCAATTTCACTGAAGGGCAAGTGCAGGGAAGATTCCATGGAAGGTCGAAGGGAAGTATTGCTGAATTGGCGAGCAAGTGGAAGAGTCCAGTGGAGAGACACTTCTTCCTTTCATAGAGTTAGCGAAGGAAGAACGGACGGTCGAAATCCTCAGAGGATATTTCGCGAAGTTCTGAGGGTCGTTGGATTTTGCAGAACTGCAAGGAGGTTACGGTGATAATGTTAGAGGGTTGGATCTCAGGAGGAGTGTAACCGTTGATCCGTGCCAAAGGATTCATCGGATCTACATGTAGAATCGTGTATCAGGGACTCACAAGGTGAAGTTCTAAAAGTTCACAACAAGAATTGCGATATCGCGATCCGCGATAATCCTGACGGTGATAGAGCAGTGTGGGACCACGAGAGTGAGTGGAAGATAGGTGGCGGAGATCGGGAGATCTCGCGAACTCGGAAGTTCGCAGGGTGAGAGCCCAAGTATTGTGTACTCCAAGTCACGAAGGAGCTAGGTTGCGAGTAGCGACAACGCGATAGGATCGTATCAGAGGTTCGGTGCATCGGGACTCGGGAGTGGGAGAGCCGAGTTCTTGGTATCGCTAGTAGCGAAGCCGCGATAGAGCCAAAGTCCCGATAGAGGAAAGAGGAATTCAGTGTTGACTGATATCTCGGGTCTCAGGGATTCGAGAGCCCAACTATCAACCAAGAACTTGCGAAGTCGCAAGTTCCGATCCTCCAAAAGAAAAGAAGGGGGGATCGCGCCGAAGAAAACTTGTGGGGTGCATATTTTCCGATAGGGAAATAGAAGAATCGTTGAGTTCTTCGGGCCGAGGAAGAAGAGAAGATCCTATCGAAGCGGACATGCTTCGAGGAGTGCGGTTGCGACATCATGAGATCAAATGTGATCTCGACCATCAATTCACCAAATTTATGCAACTCTACAGTGGCCATTAAAACTCGGATTTTCCACCTCTGAGGTTGAATTCAACTCTGTAACTTACATATTTATTCCTCGAATCATCTCTTCGACTAACCTGAGGCACTCTAACTTGAAATTTACCAACGAATTTGGGGATTTCACTCAAGCTTCTCTTGTTTTCCCCAAATTTACATGGACTGAAGTCTACAACAACAAATTACTCAATTTGCACTCGTTCTTGTCCCATTCAATCCCTGTGTTTGAAAACGAGGGCTCTTATACTATAATTTAACTTCCCCTAGCCCAACCGAGGGACATTACGGTGCAAAATATTCATAAAAACAAAAAAATCATCTATCTAAATAATTTCCTGTAGCTTGCAACTACGAATTAAAACCAGATTTAACTATTGTTCGCTACCATTAAATTGAGGCATCTACAACATAATAAAATAGACATGAATGCAGGTCAATAATTCAACATAACAACATATAAATCATTCTTAAATACACATAGTTCATACACAACAGTTTAACTCATAAACATAACACATAAACATATAAAACACTTATCTTTTATAATCAGTTGTGCAACCAACTTCTTGGGATGGAAATTCCACCCAACCATAGCCTTGTTTCTCCAAATATGAACATAAAATCACCCTCGAGCAGAGGCTAGTAATCCACAAAAGAGGGTGATATCTCACTACACACTCACAACTCAAAAAACTCATGATCCACTAATATCTTCTTCAACTATCCCAGTTTTCTACCATCTCTCTTCTTCTTTACCTATCCAACCCAAGGAATGTACCCCTTCACTAATATAAGTCCCTCGGGCATCCCATTCATTTATCCAGGTCTCTCTATCATAGGTATCTAGGAATCTCTCAGCCAAGAACTCAATGGAATTCAATGCTTGGAAAAATGCTAGCAACAACAACAAACACATGTTTTAGTGCAACTCACTCCAGAGTTCACTCTTCAGGAATCACAACATGGATCTTCAATATTTATCTCCAAAAAACTCTAGATACACTCCATATATGCTCCAGCATGCTCTAGAATTCTCCCTCCATCGTTGTACCAACTCCAAGATCACTTTCTTTCTCTCTACTTTCTCCTCATGCACCCAAAACTCAATGTGTAAAAATTGTTGTAGCTATACATACAAATTTACTCTCTTTGGCTTACTTTCTTGAATCACACACTTCCCCAAGATGATTCTACTCAACCCCCATGTGCCCAATAACTTTGGGATGCGACCACTCACACCGACCCTCTTACATGTATTCAATGATTGGCTTTAGGAACACTCAATTAGAAATGTGAAGGTTCATATACCAATAGCTAATTTAGGAAAAATGGGTTGAATTAATATACATGGATAATTCCCCTTTGGACCCCCTCTTAGGAATTCTCTTAGACCCTTCCCTCTCTTGTGAATTAATTCAACCCCCATCTCTGTCCATGTCCCCTTAGCAGTTGGCATTACATTTTATTATTAAAACATAGAAATACAATTTTCATATACATCGCTTTGGCCATAGCCACACATTATATCTACATAAGCATTAATTAAACCGAGGATTATAGTGGTGATGTTACATTAATTTGGGACTGTATCGGTTAGGCGTTAAGAGAATATAATTTTCAAGAGTCAAGACATGTGAATCCGTAGCGAAATAAAAAATTGGTTGTGTTGAGTTATTAAGAGAGTAAAGAAAATTTCAAGAATATGAGCAAGTGTCATAAATTAATCGATCGGGCATGTAGTGAAAACAATCAAATGAGTTGAAGAAGTGGTTCAAACCCACCAACCCATGGTGAAATAAAAACATTTGCTAAATGTAGTTTAATATAAGGGTCAAGGAGCACGAAGTCCATTTTGATGATGGCAAGGTTGTGTACTTAACATGACAGTATAATGAACCTGTGAAATAATCAACAATATTCTAAGTCTGGTGCATTTTGGTGATAACGGAGTGTAAAAGTGCATTTTAAAGGTGACAGAAGTTACAACTAGGATCATGAACCCGCCATAACTTGAAAATTTTTCTAACTATAGGAACATGATATAATAAAGGGAGAGACTTAAGACCTAGAATATTTTAAGATCAACAATTGTTTCCAACTATGGGATAGAAACCTTCTGTGGGTTACTAAGAATCCAAAATCTCACCCATTGGGCATGGAATTAGTATAAGGAAAAATGTGAAGAATAAAGGATGTATAGAAAAAAGATCAAACTATGTACATATGATAGCAAGATTAATCAAAGGAAGAAACTTTTAAGATGTTGTCCATTGAATGGAAACATCTGAAATGTTCCCTTCATGTCTCTGAGAAGATAAGAATTGTACCCCAATACCTTTTCAATCACATAGGGGCCAATCAATAATGATTTAAATTTCATGTGCACAGAAGATTTCTCCTTATCCTTGTTCCACAATAATACTAATTATCCTTTTTGAAAATCTTTGGCTGAAGCACTTTGATAAAATATATTTTTATAGATTGTTTCCTTTGATTTATTTTCCTCAATGCATCATTTATTTGTTCCTCCATATGCATCAACTGATTATACCTTTTTTGTAGAGGAGATATTTCTTACATGGCTTTAGACTTTATATCATATAAAAATGCATTCAGTTCCAAATGAATTCGTATTTTTTCTTTTTTTCCATATGCCAATGTATATAGTGATAACTCAGTGCTATATTTTGGTGTCAATATATTGAACCATAATGCATCTATTAATTTTGTATGCCAATTTATTTGATTCAAATAACAAATTTTCTTAAGGATTTGGATAAATGTTTTGTTTGTCGATTCAACTAAACCATTTCCACGGGGATAATAGTTTGAAGATTGTCCCATTATAATACCAAATTTCCCATAAAACTTGTTAAAATTTGACTTGATAAATAATGGTCCATTGTATATGATAAACTTCTCTAGAACTCCAAATATTGATAAAATATTATCTTTGAGGAAATCTATGAGTTCTTTTGAATCAAGCTTCTTGAGGGGTACAACTTATTGCCACTTTGTAAAATAGTCAGTTGCAGTAAGAATATAATAATGACCTTTGTTAGACTTAGGATTAATTGGTTCAGTGACGTCATGTCCCCACTGTATAAAAGGTTCTTCGACTATTACAGACTACAATGACATTGCTACTCTTTTCATTTTTCCAAAAAATATTTGGCAAAAAATACACTTTTTGAGCATTACATAAGAATCCTTAAAAATGGTTGGTCAGTAATATCCCACTCTCATAATTATGTGTTCTATAGTTGTAGGTGAAAAATTCCGCCACAAATTCCTTCATGAAATTCAACAAAAACCTTTTGGGATTTCATTGAATCAATACATCTAAGCATCATCCCATCAAAATTTCTTCGAAAAAGTATTTAAGAAACAAGAATATACAATTTTCCTGCATCTTTAGTGCCCTTGTTTCTTTTGAAGACATACCATTTGGGAATTGGCCATATTTTAAATAGAAAATTACATCCTTATACCATTCTGTCATGGATGAAGAATATCCCGTTGAAATTTATATAACCCCATTTAGTGAATTATTCCCTTCCATAAGTTTGCACAACCCCTGTCCTTTGACTTCTTTCAAGGTCTTGATCTCAATGTAATTTTCTTGAATTTTTGCAAGCCAATTTTCCCACTTCCATTCTCTCAATTGTTGATTAAGAAGCATTTTCATTGGATATGTTTAAACATATGCTATACCATGAGATGAAAATATTTAAGTTCTGAAGTTTTCCACTGCTTTAACCAAATCAAGAGCTTGCTTCTCTATTTCTAAATATCTCAACTTATAGTCATGTAAATTTTTACTCATAAAAATTATTGGAATCTCTTCTCCTTTGTAATTCCTTTGTGTTAAAATATAAGCAATGGTCTCTTTTGAAGAAAAATAATATATGATAAAATATTGATCAAAATTTGGACTAATAGGGACTGGAACTGAAGTAATTGCATGCCTGATCTTAGTGAACTCTCTTTGAATTCCTTATGTCCATTCAAATTTTGTATCTTTATTCCAAAAGACATTTATCAGTTTCACAAGTGTGGCATAATATGGGACAAACCTCCTTACAAAGTTTATCTTGCCAAAACATGTTTGTGCTCCTTTTATCAACATTGGAGGGATCGATTCATTGATAACTTTGACTTTTTCTGGATCAATGTAGATTCCTTATTTACTGACTATATATCCCAAGAGTTTTCCTTCTGACACTGCAAACAAACATTTCTTGGGATTCAAATATATTCCATATAATCTACATCACTCAAATACTTTCCTTAAATGATGGATGTGCTTTTCTCTAACTCTTGAATGAATGGTAATATCATCTTGATAATCAACCATAAATTTTCCAATTAAATCTTTGAAGGCATGATCCATTTCCCTCTGAAACATTGATCCAACATTTTTCAAGCCAAAGGGCATACATAAATATGTATATGTTTTCTAGGATTTGATGAAAGTAATTTTAAGCTCATCTTCCTCTGCAACTAGTACTTTATTATATCTAGAGAATCCATCTAACATAGACATCGAAGCTGAAGCAGTCACTTATTGCAAGATAATTTCCATGTTAGGGAGGGGATACTTATATTTGATACTTTCCTTGTTCAAATCTCTAAAAAAAACACAAAAATGAATCACCCCACTTTTCTTTCTTACTATGACAGGGTTTGAAATCCATTCTGACTGTCTAATTGGAAATATTATTCTAGATTTCTTCAACTTTTTCAACTCAATTTTTACCACGGGTTTTAATTTAGGATTCACAATCCTCAATTTTTTCCTGACCATATTTGTTCCTTCTTTTAGTTGTATGATATGCTTAAATATTTATTTATCATACTCCTTCAATTCATCATATGTCCATGAAAAAACATCATAATATTCTTTGAACAAAGTGGTGTATTGATCAAATTCTATTTCATTACAACTAGTACCAATATTTACATACTTTTGAGAATCTTATGTGTCGATATTTATTTTTTGATTTTCTTGCACCTTTATAACAAAAATTTCTTATTTAAAGTTTGAAACTTTAGTTTGGTCATATCTTGTGAAAAAAGATTCAAAATTGATACAATCCTTTGAAATAGGTACATGACTTCGATATTCACAATTCTCTTCAACATCACTTGTAAAAGACAAAAATTCAGCCAACTCCTCATCATTTTTAAAAACTTGAAGATAATCTTGATTATCAGGAACTGAAGGCCAACAAATCCTTTTGAATTGGAATTTATTTTAATTCTATGAATCATCATGATTGAATAAAGATGCAACAACCTCTAGTGAGCTTGTCTTCTAATTCTTATCTCTTGGTATGAAAGAAATGCTAAATGAACTGAAATAATTCATGAGTTCATTTAATCTTTTGGCGTAATTTTTTTTTTTATCTTGTAATTATTTCTTATATGATTTATAACCAGTTTTGAATCACTGATTATGATCAAGCATTCAATTTTCATTTGTAGTGAAATATTCATTCCTTGTATCAATTCTTCATATTCAACTTCATTATTTGTACAAGCAAATTCAAGTCTAGTGCCGTGTGGATATATAACTGAACTGGGGATTTTAAAAATGATCCCTACTCCACTTCCATATTTGGAGTAGGCACCATCAAAAGACATCTTGCAAAATCATTCAAAATAATTTTCTCCTTTTTGTTTTGAAATACTTGGCTTCTCTAGGTCAAGAATAACAAAATTTCCAATTCCAACATCAATATAGTCTTGCATTAATTCATTGTCTTTTTTCCTAAAAGAAACGAGATTTATTTCTTCTCAGGGAACTTTCACCATTGTTCCATATTTCTTTGGTAACATCATACAACTTCCATCATTCATGATGTAACCTCCAATTAGTGAGAACCAATCTCTTCCCAAAACTACTCCATAAGCTGGAGGCAAGTCCACCACAATGATAGTCAAAAAAATCATATTATGGGGAGTTTAAGATATCTAGGAACAAAAATATTTGATTTATCCATATGTTGGGACCTTCCTTGAACCTATTGCATAGATACTCCCTCAAGTTTTATAATACTTCATGCATCCCATTCCCAGAGCTTCCATTACCGATAAGGGCATAATATTGCTGGTCTCTCCACTATCAACCAAACAATTGTGTAATACTAAATCATGATCTTCTATTGTGATGTAGAATGGTGGGACATTACCCCTTGGTTTAACTACTGAGATATTTTGTTGAAGCCTGGAATTTGTTACAACAACCTCAACTCTTGTAGTTGGCTCATCCAAAATATTGAGAATATTTTCTCTTTGCTGTGGGATTTTTACAACTTCCATGAATGGGAGAGTAATTCTGAACTTACTCAAGTCATCAATTACATTATAAGTTATATGGTGAGGATTATTGATTTGATTCACAACTGCTTGATTTGTTTTATGTTTATGAAACATTTGTTTTGTTTCTCTCTTTTTCTTTTTCAACATTCTCTTTTTCTTTAAATTTATTGACTCGTGCCATGGTTTGCAAACCATTTTTTCATGGGATATTTGATTCTTCGTGTTCATAAAATATATACATGGATGAATCATCTTCATCTATCTATACATATTCAATACTTTCATCTAGAATGATTTCAGATTCTTGGTCAAAACTATCAAAATTTTCTTCATCAAAAACTTCTTCCAGTATGACAACATTAGGGTTTTTCACCCTTGGTAGTCGTTGTCTATGATTTTCTTCATTTTTTATTCTCTTTTCTGGAAGATGTTTTCTTCTCTATTTGTGAGTAGGAACTTAGGGGTTTTGATTGTTTGGGGAAATTGTTTTTCCTCTTCTTAATATTGTTAGCTCATTTTTCATTTGTCGAATTGTTTGATTCATCTGAGCTATTTACACTATTTTTTTTTGTCACTTCAGTTGTTGTTGGATCGTTTCTTATATTAGGTATTATGCCTTGAAGGATCTTTCCATCAAATCCTTTATTTTCAACGTTCCTTTTTCCTCGATTTTCAATATTCTTCGAATTCGATGCCCCTTGATTTGAGATAGAAAGAGAATCCATTTTTCTTTGGACTTTCCTGAGGATGATGTCAGGATCAACATTTGTTTCCAACATGATTTCTTCATTTCTATCACTTTATGCATAGCTCCATCTAGGCCTTCAATTTGTGTGGCTTTGATGGAAAGTTTCACATTTTAGGGAATTTCATTTTGTAACATTTGAGTATGACTGAAGAATTTGGTTTTTGTTCTTCTGAAATCTAATTTAATATCTTGAAAAATATTAGATTGAAATCTCTAATCCTTTCTCCCCTTTTCAAATGAATTTGGGTGAATCGTGTGAGAAAAGTATGATATGCTATTGGAGAAGCATACAAATTCAAGAAGAAAATTCTGACCATTACATCATCATGTTCTACTAAATGAATCTCACACATATTCAAAAAAAAATCCATATGTCTTTTGGGGTCCATCACTCCATCTCCTAAAAATGTTGGAAAATATTCTTGTGGAAGAGTTAGCAATTGATGTTGTTCTACTTGAAGATTAAATGGAATATTTCTAAACCTTATTATTGAAATTGGTTTTCTATCTTTTCTCTCTTCATGATTCTTGGAGTTCTCTCATCTATCACTCATTATCGAATTTATTCTTTTTTCAGTGGTGAAACTTTCTCCAACTTCTAGAATTTTAAGTTATTTTGTGTTACTTATTGTTATTTGGCCCTTATATTATTCTAGCTTAAATTTCTATCTTGTCTTCTTTTCCTTCTTGCAATATGTATTTCTTCTTTGTGGGATAAGGTTTCCCACGATATTTCAATCTCTTCATGAGTTATGGCTATTGTCAGTGTCGAAAAATACAATTGATGAAGCATCCTCATTTGATTTCCAAGACGAACATGTAACTAGGGTTGTTTTGGATGAGGATGGGTCATTAGAATTATGGTCTGTGAAACCAACCTTTTGTTGTCCTCAATATGGTAACCAAAAATGTTGAATTCTAGATATGTTAAGGTCCAAACAACAACCTCACAAGGATATAAATATCCCTTGCATTTTTATAGAGGTGGTACTCCTCTGTAATTTATTTAAATATTTATCTTGAATATATTGGGACAATAATATGAAAAATGGGAGGATGCTAAATAGAAAACTCCAAATATTTATCACTCAAATAAATTGAAATATTTTTTATTGAAAATATAATACATACACCAAAGAATTTTGAGAAATGGACCAAGAATCTTCACTCATAAAATATAATATTCGCGGAAATATTATACAAAATAAATAACAATTGCAGAAAAGATAAAATAAATCTCACATCCATCACATTATTCAATATTTTCGATCACATTCAAGGAAATAAAAAATAAAAGGCCCACATATGAGAGAAATTTAAAATATTTTTTTCATTAAAACCATAATAGAATTAGATAGGAAAACTTTAAATATCCAATGATCAAAATTCAGAGTTTATAAGATATTATTAAATTTTTTCTTCGAAGTAGTTCTCTAGGAGTTTTCAAAAAATAATATAGTCTTTGATAGTCTTAAAAATAAATGCATTTTTCCAAAGTTGGACTAGAATTGGGATCCCATGGACCATAGAATAAAGATAGGAACATGGATGGAATTGAAATGAAGACAAAGATAAAAGATAAAAAAAATCAGTTATGTTTTTCTTGGGACAAACAAAGAATGTCTGGATGACTTTCTGAACAGGAAGAGAAAATAATGGGGAAGAATGTGATCTGTCTTACTCACTATGATGATGTTCTCTCTCTCTCTCTCTCTCTCTCTCTCTCTCTCTCTCTCTCTCTCTCTCTCTCTATTTTCCTTCCAATTATGTTTTTGTATTCTTCTAGATTATAGTTTTTGGGTGTGTTGTAACCACCGCTTCTTGATTTTCTTCAGTTATGTTGACTAAGGCTTGTTTTAACCAATTATCAACATAATATATCATGGGAGAGATAATTAATTCTTTTCCAAATCTTATATCGAACAATGAATCTTCAATGTCTCAGTAGTCAATTGAAGCTTTCTTTAATGTATCTTCAATGTCCTCATTCTTGTTCACATAATTGACTAACCAATTCTTAAACTCAAATTATGAGTATTCCATTAGACTATTGAACCTTTCCTCCAATGTTGATTGTAATATTTCCACTTTTGCCTCAAACTATTCCTTGGTCATAAATATTGAATTTAAAATGATTTTTGTATCATAAACCTCTCATATAGTTCCATCTAAGTCCATATCAATTAATTTTAAACAAAATTTACCTTTTTTTGACAGTTAGAGTATCAAGGTCATTGAATATTTGTTTTAAGCATTTTATTATTTTTATCCAACAAGCCTTTAATTGTTTAATATGAGTTGAGGAGGCTAAGTATTTTTCTGTTCTTTAGTGTTCGGTCATATTTGAAACTTTATTCATGAAAGTAGTGATTTCATATTTATAAAACCATTAATCAGTTTTTGCATCAGCTTCCAGAACTATTTCAAATTTGACATTTTTTTTATCCCAAAGCAATAAAATTGTTTGTTAATTTCGATGTCTCAAGAATTAGAGACATTTTTTTATGAATATTCTTTCCAATATAATTTATGACATCCGCAAGTAAACTTGATGTCCCTTTCAATTTAGAACTAGACTTTGGTATTCCATCCAAAGTCTTCAATGGCTTCATAGAGGAGATTGAACTTGCAAATATTGGAGGTTGCATCAATGTAATTTCCAGTTCTTTAATTCTTTCTTTCAACTTGCCATTTTCATTTTCCATGTCATCAACTGATACTTTGAGTGCTTCGTCTGTATCTTTGTGGATGCATGAAATTATGGAAGGTGGTACATCATTGAGATCTAACTCAAAATTTGAATTTCCTTCAGTCCTTTTATTCTTTGAATGGAGTCTTTCGAAAATTATATTTTTAGAACTTCTGTTGAACATGGCATTCTATACTGTAAAATATTCTTCTTTTGAAAATATTTTTTCCTGAGTTGCAATTTTAGCTACAACTTCCCTGCTCTCTTGAATTCTTTGTCCATCATCATGAAACTCTATACTCTCAATATCAACATCTAGATCCATGTCTTAAAGAACAACCTAGCTGCAGGTACTATTTTTTCTACCTCTTGTTGGGTACTTTGTATTTTTCTTTTAATTTGAATCTTATGAGATCGCTCCAATTTCCCCTTCGCAAGGTTTTGGTTGCCTCCATTCTCAGAGTTATTGATTGAAGAATTCTTTTTTTCTGGTGCCAAACATTGAAAATTTTTCTTGGGTAGATCGTTTCTCTATGAAACATTGGGAGAATGAGCACTTCTTTCATTAACCACTCTTCCCCTATGTTTGTGTTGGTCGGTGGTACTAACGACAAAATCAATATCCTCTGATTTATTCTCAATAATTATTCCTGGTGGTTCTTGAATATCACCTTCTTCTTCCTCAAATAAAAAGGTATTATCAAGTGGTATATTGAAACCAACAGATGTCATATGGTCCATGAAAAAGTGATTGGGGTCAAACCATTTGATTTCCTCTGCAAATTTTAAATTGTATTGATCCAAGTGTAGTATAAATTCATCGATTTTTGAAATATTCCTTAACTGAATTTCTCCAACTTTCCACATTAAAGGAATAAATTATTTCTTTCTTTTATCATGAAAGAAATGTACCTAAAATCTATATTGTCTGCCCACCTCTGTAACACACATTTTATCAGGAACATTGTATGGGAGATAAAGAGGCCTTTCACGAAAACAATAGATTCTAACATTATTGTAGTGTTCCATATTTTCAATACTCCCCTTTTTGTCTAGGAAGGTTGATGCTTCCAAAGACAGTCTAGATGTTTTCATCCCGAAGACAAGTTTCATGAAAGAAGAAACAAATCCATTATAAACTTCATAGAAATGATAAGTAGCTTTTTGTTTCCATAAGGCTTGGTACCACATTGGTATTGGGTTGATTTTATAGTCAACGTGTATTGTCACACTCAAACCCTTAAAGAAATGACAGTAAGTAATAACATATATCAAATATGAGGACATATAAAATCTCTTGTTTTTCTAGAAATTTGATAATTGAGAGGAAATTTCTCCAAATATGATCTTCGCACACTCGAATACTGCTTGTTCATGAAATGTGAAATGTAAAATATAAAGAGACAATTGAGGAATAATGGCTATAGAATATTGACCTGTAACTCTGGTGAAAATCCATGTTATCTCTCAATAGGGGTTTTCAGAGAACCAACCTAAAATAATAGATATGTCTTGAGGCATTATTGTTGGATCTTCAAGATATTCCTACAAGATTTCTAGTCCACTGTCTTTTTCCTTCAAGAAGCATCAGGCTTCATCTCCCTTGAACCTGATTTTTGGCTTGGGAATTTTTAACATTCTCTTGAAGACCGATGGTGATAAAGAAACGAGAGTCTCTCTTTGGAGTTGGATCATCCTCTGATTTTGATCAAATTTATCAACACACCAGGAAACTATCTCTCTAGAATCAAAGACTTCAGGTACGCAACCTGCTAAGGCAATGCTCGATGTCCAAATTTTATTTGCATTCCTTTTTGGAAATGGAAGTGATGAATAGTATCAGTATGACCTCAACCACTAGAATCTTTGGTCCTCCTGCCTAAAAAAATCCAGAGTATCTCCACAAAATTATTCTCTTCTTCTCATTGTCATTTTGATGAAGTTGACAAATTATTGTATAGTCACTTTGAGACGTTAATTTCAAAGTAAAACTCTTTTTGACAATATGACTCGAAGATCTTTCTTCAAAGGAAGTATTAATGCAAATTAAACTCAATTTAATAGAGAATTTCCTCTAGAAGTTGGCTATTAATAATGACCTTTCAATATTTTAATTAACTTTTATCCTCCATATAATTATCATTGAATGTATCTCAGGGAAAGTAACAAGATAATACATATATTATGATGAAGGATCGAACGTTCATGATAAGAAACATTAGAATGGAGGTGAACCCATGGTAAAAATCGAAAAATGGTTAAGTATAGGATTGTGTCGGTCGAATGTTAAGAGAAGATAATTTTCAAGAGTTAAGACACATGAACCCGTGGTGAAATAAAAAAAATGGCTAAGTATTGAGTTATTAAGAGAGTAAAGAAAATTTCAAGAATATGACTAAGTGTCATAAATCGGTCAGTCGAGCATGTAGTGAAAACAATCAAATGAATCGAAGAAGTGGTTCAAACCCGCCAACCCACACTGAAATAATTTTTTTTGTTAAATGTAGTGTAATATAAGGGTCACATATTCTTTTTCAATGATGATTTAAGAGGATTGTTGTTGTTCCAATCGATCTCCTATCGCGCGCACAAGCTCTGTTACGTTAGGGTTTGAGTAAGCCACCATGGCAGGCCAGGGAGGGGAGCCGCCGACCCCTCCTTCCCCTGCCTCCTCCTTCAGGCGCCTAGTAGAAGCATGCAGCAAAAATTCGACCGTCTCAGAAGCTCCAAGCTTCGTCAAGAAACTGAAGGACATTCCAGAGATTGAGCTCCCTCCTGAACACCCAATGAAAGTCACCCTCTCTCTTTCTGAACGAGGACTCATCGGCCAGTTTATGGGACTATGGCCTTCAACCAAATCCACAGACAACTGGATTCAGCGAAACTGGAGACCTTTGCTAACAAACAGTGTGACCTGCTATGCGGTAGGGCGAGGGTGCTTCATATCCGAATTTATCTCCCAGGAAGACAGAGACCTGATCTTCAGAAATGGCCCATACTTCATGGGCACACAAGGTCTATATCTAAATAGATGGACCCCGAATTTTGACCCTGCCTCAGAAATCCCCAAGGACGTCCCGGTCTGGGTAAGACTCCCCAACTTGCTGATCCACTGCTGGAACCCCACTTCACTTCAGGCAATAGGCAACGGACTTGGGTGCTACATCGACCGAGAAGAACCTAGAGACCAGTATTCTTGTGCACGAATCTGTGTAGAGGTAGATCTGGAGGTAGGCCTACCAGAGGCAATAAAGCTGAAGGTCAGAACCTGGCAACACATCCAAAAGATGGACTACGAAAAACTTCCATTCAAGTGCAGAGGATGCCACGAATATGGCCATTTCCAAAGAAATTGCCCAAAAGTACCCCCCACCACAGAAAAAGAAGGGGATGAAGGATGATAGCAAGCTCGGAAAGGGAGATCAAGAGCAAGAGGCCAAAGACACGAGCAGACAGAACAACAAAATCCCAAACCCACGGAGGCCCAAGGAAAGGAGAACAACTTTAGAACTTTAGGCCAAGAAACGGAGGAAAGAGCGCAAGATCCAAATACAGAAATCCATGAGGAGGGGAAGGAAGACCAGAACCTGGAGGACAAGGGGAATACGCCAGCAGAAGAGGACGAGACGCAAAGCAACTCCTCCTAGAAGCAGGATGACAATCAGAACACAGAGGAAGGGGAGATCTCGATAGGCAGCGATTCAGAGGACACAAACGAGGTTTGGACCACCCCAAAGAAAAAAGGAAGGTGTAGGAAATCAAAAAATGAGGAAAGGAACCAGGAAGCCTACAACGCTGTGCTCAATGGGTCACAACCCACTATTAAAACGGTGTTCACTGTCCATAACACGCGGAAGCAGGCCAAAGCCTCCCAAGGAGGCCTCCCCCCCGCCCAAGGTACATGATGATCATCTCCTCCTGGAACTGTAGGGGAATGGGCAACAAAAAGAAGGAAGACGCGTTAAAATGTATCCTCAAATCCTCAAAAGAAAGTATCCTACTGCTCCAGGAGACCAAAATGAGCCAGCAAGATGCGCTCAAAACCTTGTCGAATGTTTGGAAAGGAAGTCACGGAGTCGCTGGAAATGCCAGGGGTGCCTCAGAAGGGCTTTGCACATTGTGGGACGCCTCCAAAATAGACTTGCTCAGCTCCAATATTTGCATGTATTGGATTCACAACAGAGTCCTCCACAAAAACACGGGATGTCAGGTAAGCATCTTTAAAATTTATGCCCCACAGCTATTAGGGGAAAAAAAACATTGTTGGGAATCTCTGCAGGCCTATCTTCAGCAAGACAACCTCTCCAATATTATTCTCGGAGGAGACTTCAATGTAACGCTGGCCCAGGACGAGAAAAGGGGGGGCTCGATAGTGAGAGATCCGACGAGAGAATGGGTAGAGGACTTAGCCTCTGCATGGGACCTTCTCGATATAAAACTTGCCAGAGGTCGCTACACGTGGACAAATAGGAGAACTGGGCCTGGACATATCACTGCCAGATTAGACAGGTTCCTCGTACAAAGCTCCTTCCTACTGCTAGGGCTTGAAGCAAGAGCAGAAATTTTGGGCCATAGTGTTTCTGACCATAAACCAATTCGATTAGAAATAAAAAAAGACCAAGTCAAAGGGCCCATTCCCTTTAGATTTAGCCCAAATTGGATCAATGATAAAGGATTCACAGAGCTGGTTACAAAAGTGTGGGCCACTACAGTCCAAGGTTCATCATCCTATGTTTGGGAGGAAAAAATAAAAAGGCTGAAAGTTGCTCTGAAGTCATGGGTCAAAAGCCAGCCGAGTCCAGTAGCAGCACGCCTAGCAGCCCAAAGCCTTCTTGAGGCACATCAGCTGGAAATGGAACAACAGGAGATCACTCCATAAATCTTGAATCAGGAGGACAGCCTTCAAAGGCAATGACACCAAGCCTGCAAGTTGGACGAAAATTATTGGAGGCAAAAATCGAGAAGTTTATGGCTAAAAGAAGGAGATCGAAACACAACCTACTTCCACAAACAAGCAGAAGCAAGAAAACACTACAAGGTAGTGATGGAAGTGCAGGTCCAGGACAAAATAATTGCGGATCCTGATGGCATTAAACTAGCAGCTTATGAAACCTTTGAGAAATTATACACAGCCCCGAAGGAAGTGGATCTAAACCAGCAAGAATACCCCCTAACGCTAATTCCAAAGCTAATAACTGCAGACATCAACAACAAGCTGACCAGAGAGGTAACGTAGCAAGAAATAAAGGAGGCCATTGACCAGATGAATCCAGACAAAGCTCCGGGACCAGATGGGTTCACTGCCAGGTTTTATCAGCAATGTTGGGAAACCATCAAAAAGGACCTAACCAAAATGATCCAGACGTCCCAGAAGGCCAGCAAACTGGGAGGAAGCACCAACTCTTCATTTCTGGCACTCATTCCGAAAGAAAAAGGAGTGATTTCCTTCAATAGGTTCAGACCAATCTCTCTTTGCAACACAAGCTATAAAATACTGGCCAAAATAATAGCTAACCGCCTCAAGGAAGCACTCCCTCTTATCATTCCTGAAAATCAAGGAGGCTTTGTCCAGAGGAGGCATATCGCCGATAACATCATCCTGGTACAAGAAGCGATCCACTCCAGCGTGCTAAGAAAAGAAAAAGGTATGGTCATCAAACTGGATCTCGCTAACGCCTTTGATAGAGTTAGACATGAATTTTTATTCGAAGTTATGAGGAGGTTTGGATTTGATTTGCATTTCATAAGCTGGATTAAAGCCTGCATTGGCTCTCCATGGATAGCCCCCCTGGTGAACGGGAAGGTAACTGCCTTCTTTAAAGCCTCCAGGGGTCTAAGGCAAGGCTGCCCTCTATCGCCTTTGCTCTACGCCCTTCAAGCTTCATCTCTCAGCTACCAATTGGAAAATGCCCAAATAAATAAAGATCTACTTGGTCTACGAATAACTCACGGTGTGAAAGACATCAACCATGCTCAATTTGCGGACGACACACTGCTGTTGTGGGGAGCAAGCCCCATCACTACAAAAAAATTTAAGGAAGAGTTGGACGCCTATGCAAAAGCCTCTGGCAGCGAAATAAATCTGGCCAAAAGCAACATTTATGGCTGGAACATCACCCCAAATGAAATGATGAGAATCACTTGAGTTCTTGGAATGGAAGGGCATACAAAATGGGATGCTTTTAAATATTTAGGAGTTCCAATTTTTAAGTCTGCCCCAAGAGATTCCCATTGGAGCCACCTAACAGAAAAACTTAAGAACAAGTTCTCTTCCTGGGGGGCCAATTGGTTGAACTTAGCAGGGAAGACAGTCCTGATCAACGCTGTAGTAGCTAGCCTCCCAATCTATCAATGCTCGCTGCTACTAGCACCAGCCACAATCATTCACAAACTTGAAGCTTTTCAGAGACGATTCCTATGGGAAGGAGGAAAGCAGGAAAAGAAGAAGATGCATCTAGTTAAATGGGGAAAAACCACCAAATCCTATATGGAAGGAGGTCTCAACCTTAAAAACACAAGGACTCAAAATCTGGCCTTAGGGGCAAAGCTTCTTTGGAAAATGGTAACCGGCAAAGCCACTTGGAGTAAACGAGCCATATGGAGGAAATACTTCCGAGGATCTAGGGATCGAAGTTTAGAACTCCCTTACAAGGAGGGGAAAAGCTCTCCCATCTTTGCGCTTTGCAAAAAAGCGATCCCTCTCTTCACCCCCCATTTAACATGGATTCCGAAAAGTGGCAAGAAAGTAAAAATTTGGACAGACTCTATAATGGGTGACCCTCCTCTAGATCAGCACCAAGGCCTGCAAGACCTCAAAAGATGGATGGACACTCAAACCATCTCAACACTCTTAGACATATCAGTTTGGGGGGCAGAAAGGCCTCATCTTTGGCAAGGATGGGCAGCCCCAAACAGACCAGCCATTTTAGACAGGGAATGGGATGCTCTCAAGAAGTGTCTGCAAGGGAAAGCTCCGCTAAAAAAGGCAGGCAAAGATGAACGAGGATGGGGTAGAAATGCTCAGGCTTACACCACAGCAGAGGGTTACCACCTTTTCAGCTCCGTTCCCACGGCTTTGCCAAATCCAGCTCTTTGGAAGGCAGTCTGGAATTATCGCTCCCTACCAAAAGTTGACCTTTTCATCTGGACCTTGGCTCATAAGAGTATCCCAACGAGGGAGAATCTCAAAAGAAGGGGCTGGGAGGGGCCCTTTAGATGCCCTCTTTGCCTCCAAGAGGAAGAAACAACTGACCACCTTCTCCTAAATTGAAATTACTCAAAGGAAGTGTGGAAGAAGGTGATAGACTCCCAGCCAGCCACCAACCTCCCCACTGATGTAATCAACCTGGTCCTCCAATGGGAATCCTTGTTCCCCTTTGCCGACAAGAAAAGGAACCAAACTCACTGGATATGGGGATTGCTACCAAAGCTCATCCTATGGAGTCTCTGGTTAGAAAGAAATCATAGAATTTTTAAAGACAACCAATTAAGCGAAGTCAGAACTGTCACTAAAATTCGAGCAATGCTGGGGGAGTTAGATGCACATCTCAGCCCCACAGTAAAGCTACACCATCTGGATGAAGATCAGAGGAGTTGGACAGCTCAATTCAACATCCCAGGTTTAGAAAGCCAACAACAAAGTCATCCAATCCAAGAAAGCTGGCAGATCAGGCAAGCGGAAAGGAATTTGCCAAGTGGAAAAATAATATCAAAACACCTATCCTCCAATTTGATGGGGCCTCGAAAGGGAACCCAGGGCTGGCTGGAGGAGGGGGCACAATTGAAGAACCCAAACAAGACAAAGTGACACACTATGCTCTTGGGCTTGGTATAGAATCCAATAACAGGGCTGAGGCATTGGCTCTCTGGCAAGGATTGCAATTGGCAGTAAAGCTCAGAATCCCGGAATTGATAGTAATAGGGGATTCCAGAATCATCATACAGGCCATGGTCAAGAGATCCAAAACTCAAAGTACCAAACTCAATAACCTCCTTGACAAAATTTGGTTCATTTTAAGGAATTTGAACTCTTGTCATTTTTATCACGTGCTCAGGGATCAAAATCGAAATGCTGACAAAGAAGCCAACCAAGGCATCTTATTGGAGGCAGGAGCGTTGTCAGTAAATGGCATAAGGGAATGGGTGGAGATCCCATGAACCCACGCAGGACTCGGGCACTCATCCAAATGCTGGATCGCGCAGGGACAAAGGATTTGGGCGAATCGCTCACGCAGACAGGGACAGTTGGGGTGATTGGAAGGCAGGCTCTGCCAAGTACCAAGAGGAATGGCGACCAAGATCTGAGGCAGTCACAAAATCCGCGCGGTCTTGTCCAGCTTACTCAGGTAATGATGGAAATGAGCGAAAAAGAAATAAAGAGAGCTCGACCCCCTCTCATTCAAGCCCAAGAGAAGAGTTGCAGAGCGATTAAGAACTCAGAGAGAGCAAGGATTCAGAGTAAGCAAAGCCAGGCACGCGAGGTGAGAGTTTGTAGGGGGATGGCGTCTTCATCCAAAGGCACGATGAGCACAGAAGAGCGGTTGAAGGAGATGGACAAAACTCTTGCCAATCTGCAACAGATGCTTCAACATCAATTGGATTTTTTGGAAAACTTAGATGTGGAAGCAGGACACAGACTAGAGCAGCTTGAGTTGGACATCACCCTGACTAAAATTGGGTTTGCAGAGGAACTGGACAAGCTTCACAAAGAGCTGAAGAACCCTCAGCAAGAATTTGATGAAAGAATGGAACAACTGGAGGCTAAGATGGCCCAACTGAACAACAATTGGAACTAGGAAGAAGAGAAGTAATCCCTTGTGTCATTTGTAATGTAAGCAAGCTCTCCAAGCACTCTGGCATTTGTCTCAGCCAAGGCTTTAAATAAGAAGTATATTATGCAAAAAGGGAGCTAAGTCAGTCAATAGATCTAGTTTCATGGTAGTTTGTATTCAGGATCGTAGGCCCAAAGCCATATTGGGCCATTTTTGTAACCGAATCTGTGGCTTTGCCACCATTTTAATATAATACATACCCGTTTACGTCAAAAAAATATATATAAGGGTCACATAACACAAAGTGCATTTTGATGATGGAAAAGTTTTGGAATGAACCCGCAAAATAATCAAGAATATTCTAAATATGCTACATTTTGGTGATAGCAGAGTGAAAAGGTGCATTTTAAGGATGACATAAGTTACAACTAGGCTCATGAACCCACCATATCTTAAAGAAAATTCTAAGTATAAGAACACGATATAATAAAGAGAGAAACTTAAAACTTAACATATTTTAAGATCAACACCACCGAAACTAAACATATGTGCCAAAATCACTTTATAATTAATTAATAAAATGTTTATTCTTATATATTATTTACATATATTAAAATGAATATATATAATATGCTGATAAAAAAGTGAAAATCATAATTTTAAACAATTACTTCACACATTTACACATATTACACCTATTAAACAATATAAACTTTAAAATTAAAATATAAATACACACAAGTACATATTTATTTATTTCATACTCATCTATTCTTAATTTAGGTTTCTTATATGTAAAGGAGTTGTTGAGAGAGGTCCATCAAGTTCATAAGAGTGGGGCACTATTATAATTTCCATCCCAATTTGATTTAAAAAAAAAATTATTTTCTTCTTTAATCAAAATATCAAAATATTTTGTAAGAGGTTATTATAATTTAATAAAATTATAATTTTAAATTTTTGTTGATTATTATATTTTTAAATATTTAGTAAAGGAGAATTTGAATATTATATGAGATGGATTTTATTTTCTAAAAATAATATGAGTTCAACATGTTAGTTATTTATAAAAATTGAATTCTTGTAAAAAAGATAACAATTATTCCTCTTAACCACTCAAACTAAATCTAATTAACAAATAATTAACAAATCATATCATATTTAACTACTCTATTAATAAATTCTATATATTTAACTATTAAAACTTTTAAAACATATTTTATTTATTTTTTAAACATAGTATCAATATTCAATGTATATCATATGTTTGGTTTCTTATATTATTTAATAAAGGCATGATTAAACACGTTGGTCTCATGCATAAAACATGAACTATGGATTTGAAGTAAATTCTATATATTTAACTATTAAAACTTTTAAAACATATTTTATTTATTTTTTAAACATAATATCAATATTCAATGTGTATCATATGTTTGGTTTCTTATATTATTTAATAAAGGCATGATTAAACACGTCGGTCTCATGCATAAAACATGAACTGTGGATTTGAAGTGATTGAGGACCTACATAAATATGAAATATCATAACATGCATGTCAAAATAATTGTATGTATGTAAATGATGGGGCCTAGTCCACTTGACTTATAAGTAAAGTTGTTAACTAGTAGGTAACATGAGTAACATGTTGTTGGGGAATTATTGCAAAGCATTTAAATGTTTCTTGTATGTTTGTTAAACACGGACAATTTTTCTATTCAAATTTGATATTAAAGCCATCTTTTTCACTTTAATTAGGCATTTTACTTTTTTTTTTCACTCTACGCATTTTGTCTTCTCCCACATGCAGGTTTGCTTTTCCATTTTGATGACAATATGAATGGCGAATTGGGTTGTAAACTATTTATTTTTATTAACCATCATGAAAACATCCTAGAAAAATGTTGACAAGTATGACAATAAACCTCCTTTATTATTATTATTATTATGACTATCAAAATATATATAAAAAATAATATTAAAATGTTAAATTTATTTTCTTAATTAGGTTAATTAGGTTGTAAATGTAACATTGTTAATGTTAAAGATGGTTTTAAGTTTTTTCAAAATAATATATAAATATATTTTAATCTTTGGTGGTTTATTTGGTTTTAATTATAAAAATAAGTACCATAAAGATAATTTGACAAAATATATAAATGGAGATGACATATTCATTATTTTTCATGGATTTGTGTAACTAATTATATAATTAGTTTAGTTTATCTCCATAAAATTCAAGCAACATTATGACTAATTATAAAAAGCTACACACTCTATAAATATATTTATTTAGGTAATTAATTATTATTTATATTTATAATAAAACATAATTTAAATTTATTTTTCATAATTCATAATTATGAACTAATTTAAGTAAGAAAACAAAAACCAATATCTTGAAAGATCATGACCTTTAAAAATAAATAAATTGTCCATAAAACTTTTATGGAAAAAAAGTATCAATGTAGCAAATAGACTAAAACAAAAAATAACAAGTATATAATTTCAAAAAAAATATTTATTTACAATATAGTTGTAATATAGTATTGCATTATGACAAATGAATGGACTTTAAAACAAATTATTAAACATTATCAATTTATCTAGTGTTTAAGAAATGAATAGGTGACTACTCTAGTGTTTGTGTCTTACTTCTTGGGAAAGTAGGACCATAATAATTCACAAAATTAGTGTTTATCTCATATCACTACTAAACAAATTTCTTTACCTTTATATTACTATAAGTAGTATGGCCTTGCCTATTGAAAGCAACATAAAACATATATAACATAACCGGAAGGGGAACCCTGGTCCCCCTTTGTAATGTTATTAGAAGAGAGCATGTGTGGCCAACCCAATGGGACATGTATCTACTTTTTCCGATGTTGAATATCCTCTCATTCCTCAAGATAGTCATCAGTCAGGATGGGGTTGGAGGGGGTACCTTCAGATGCTTGAGTAGGCTTAGTTGCTACCATTGGATTGTATTGGGTGTTCATTGGGTTTGTATCTATAATTTCAATATCATAGACTACTCTACAAACTTATTCAAACTTTTTATCCATTAGGTATAATTTGTGAAGGATGGATTGTTGTTGTTCACCTCTCTCCTCCAGTACCTATGATATGAAGGATTTATTCAACTAGTATAGATATATAAGCTTGAATATTTTAGTACCTGTGATATGAAGGCTTTATTCAACTAGTAGAGATATATAAGCTTGAATATTTTAGTAGATGTGATATGAAGGCTTTATTCAACTAGTAGAGATATGTAAGCTTGAATATTTTAGTGTCCCTAGAGTGTGAAAACCTCGTGTTCATTACCCAATACTTGTATTTTCCCCCCTCTTGATCATTGGAAATTTTCCTCATTTTGTTTTTGATAGATTCGTCAATATGGGTGATCTCAACCTTCCTCACAATAGAAAAATGATAGTGATAATAAAATGATTCCTTCATGGCTTCATTTTGGGCTTGGGTGGTGCACGTGGGGATGTTTTGGAGTGGGGTATTCTCAATAACTTATTTGGACCCTTGTTTGAGCTCACATTTGCGAGATTTTGGCCATAGCACGTTTTCTAAGTTTGAGATTGTAGGATGAGGATGCCTGAGGGAAGGTAGTGGTGATGGATAAACTGGGGACTTAGCGACAGGAGGGGGGAGAGAAAAATATAAGGTAATATTCACCCATCCATAGAGAAGAAACAAAAAGAGACCTCTATTACCAACTTTCATGAATGCAAGCAATTGTGGATAGAGATTTCTTACCCTGGCATGCTATTGAGATGAAATAGATAGCATGTTATTTCCAAATAAACCAACATAAAAAAATAGAATCAAGCCAAGGGAACCATACCTAGAAGTGGAGCTACAGTTGATGCAGAGCCCAATGACCTCTATTCCTTCAACCTTCCCCCCTTATTCTTCTACTCATATTATCCATTTAAAGTTGCATCCATGTTCCAACCATAATGTTGCATGAGGTGGGATCAAACACTACATCATACCATTTGTTTTGGTACATCATACCATTTGTTTTGGCTTAGATAGGAGGGATTTGCAATGAAAGATCCCATCCTATCCACCCTCCCTATCTCTACTCCTAGCATGGGTGAGCCCACCTAGGTGTGCTTTCTTATGTTGTATAGGTCTTGTCCATTCTTCACCTACTAACAACTATCTAGGTAAAAGTGGAAACTACTATTATTTACATTAATTTCCTCCACTTTTCCATAGTGTATTTTAGTGTATTTGAAGTGGAATGATGTGAAACATTTCACTTGGATTTTCACTCACTAAAAAATGTTCTTTTTAACTTAATGAATTTGATTCTTAAATAATAAACAATATTTTTTATTTTGATTTAAAAAAAAAAAAAATTCATTAATTCTTACATATGTTTATTCTTGTATATATGTGCAAATGAAATAAAAGAAACAATTAATATACAATTTGATATAAAATAAATTTGTAACTCACATTAAATACTTAATAAGTTAAGTAAAAATCTCTATTGAATTAAAAAATATAAATAAAATTTCTAATAATCTCATAACAACAACTTCAACTTTTGAAATTTATTTAAAAAATATTATTTCTCACCCTTAATATATAGATATGCACTACTCTATTCGACCTTGGAGAAATGTTAATCCAAATCAATTTCTTCAAAGCTATATATATATATTAAATTTTAGGAAAATGGTTAAGTTACAAATGGAATTGTGAAAGATTAGATGACCATCACAAAAAGTAACAACCATATTTAACCCAAGGAAAAGTTAACAAGCAAAATGAAGATTTGATTTAAGTTTTTAAAAATATACTCATTAACAAATAGAAACAATTTTTATGTGCTCTATTAAACTAAAATAAGTAAAATGGAGAAAAGTAAAAACCAAAATAATTACGTGGAAAAACTTACAATAAAATGGACAAAAGTAGAACACAAAATAACAACTTATGAAGTACTTAAAATAAAATGGACAAAAGTAGAACACAAAATAACCACTTGTTAAAAACAATACAACACAAAATAACCAAAAAAATAACCACTTATAAAGTACTTCATTTGATTAGTCACAATTCTTCAATACCTTCCTCACCATTGAAAATCATGATGATACAAATCAAGTTTTGAAATTAGATCCATTCCTTAATGTATAAGGAACAATAATTATACTTTATTAAAGTGAATATTAATTTAATTAATAAAATAATTACAATTTAAAGTCAAATTAATGTATTATAAATAAAAAATTAACTAAAAATCAAATTAAATTAATTCTTAAATTTTAAGAATTTAAATATTATACTAATCTAAAATCTTAAGAAAATTATTATAATACAATATCATCAACTATTTTTTTTAAAGAGATTATCATTTTAATTGGTTAAGAACATGTGTTTCCTCTTAAAAGGTCACTCCAGAGGGGGTAGGGTATGTATACTTTCATAGATTTTATCAGTCAAATCGTTGGGCGGAAGGGGGTCCCTTGTCCCATAAACAAAGAGGTCTCATACACCAATTTGATGTGCTGGCTTGGCCGTAACCTTAAAAATAGATTATTTATTTATTTATTATAATATTTTAATTGAATTAACTATTTATTTTTTAATAAATTTTTATGATATAAATTAATCAACTAAATTTAAATTAATTAATCAATACTTTTAATTAAATAATTTATTAATTTAATAAAATAATATTATAATTAAATTAAATATTTATTATTATTATTAATATTCTATAATAATTGTTGATCAACCAAAACTTAAATTAATTAATCAATATTCTTAACTAAGTAACAAACCATTTAGTAATTTTTATTATAGTTGAAATATTCATGAAAATCATTACAAAATATAAACTTTTTACATAATATGTTTAACCATATTCGACAATATTGATAATACTCAACAATATTTTGTTAAATATCTAATATACTTTCCAATAAGCCTTGGGAACATTAAGACAATATTTTTTGAATATCTAGTATGTTGAATATCTAATATACTTTCCAATAAGGCTTGGAACATTAAGATATATTTTTTTTAAACATTAAGACAATATTTGTTTTTTAACATTAAGACAATATTTGTTTTTTAACATTAAAATAATATTATTTTAATATCTATTATACCTTCTAATACGATTTTACTGAACATAAAATGCATTTTACATGTCTAATTTTTCTTATCAATACTTTATATCTTACATTATTGATATTTTTTTCTTCAATGTAAATTTCTCAATAAGAGATTTTTAAATTAATCATAAGTTTTCATTATTTACATTTTTTTTCTCTTTAATTTTTTTTCTTAATTAATTGTTTTGTTCAATGTAATCTTATGAATAAGAGCTCAATAAGAGGTTTTTAAATTAACCATAAATTTTGCAATTTCACATTTAAAGTAAATTTTAAAAATCAAAGACAATATATTGATTAATTTTTTAACATATTTTTAAAATTAAGTTTGGTGGAAGAACTATTCAATATTTTTTAACGCGACATTTCAATCCACTAAGTGGGATGATTATGAAGAGATTGTTAAGCTCAATTATTCATGACCTGAGATCATCATCAAGAGGTTTTTAAGATCAAATATTCATGACCTCTAATTCATAGAGGTCATGAATAATTAAGCTTAACAACCTCCTTATGATGATCCCCTCCTTATGATGATCCCACCTACTGGATCGAGACATCAAATTAAAAAGATATTGAACGCAGTTTCTCCACTAAACTTAATACTCTAGTGTGTAAGATGAATAGTTTATTAATCTTAAAATATTAAACTTAATAGTGATACATCTCTAACTTGGTAGAAAGATATAGAAACATAAACCTAAGTTTTTATAACCATGTCTAATAAAATAAATACACATATTAAATACATGTCTAGTATGAACATACTAAGAGGCAATAGAGAATAAATAAAAACTAGTGATATTTGATAAATACATGAAATTATAATCATCTACAATATACTTTTTCTTTATTTATAAAGTGGTTGAAGAAAATAAACAACATAGATCAAAGATCCATGTGTTAACAAAGATCTATATGTTAACAAAGATGTGAACAAACATATAGACACACAAACCTAAGTTTTTATAGTCATTTCTAATAGAATAAATACACATATTAAAAATATATCTAATATGAACATACTAAGAGCCAATAGAGAATAAATAAAAAACATAGTAATATTTGATAAATACATAGATTTATAATCATTGAGAATATACTCTTTCTTTATTTATGAAGTGGTTGAAAAAAATAAACAAAAAACATAGTATATATATATTATTTTTAAGGTTACGACCAAGCCAACACACCAAATTTGGTGTAATATTTAATAAATACATGGACTTATAATCATTGAGCATATACTCCTTCTTTATTTATGAAGTGGTTGAAAAAAATAAACAACATAAATAAAAAAATTCATGTGTTAACAAAGATGTGAATATTCTCTTACATCTATTAGGATATAAAAAATCCTTTAAATTAAAACTTAATTATAATATTATTAATTATAAACTATTTAATACTAGATCTTTTAAAAAATTGCTATGCACATTATAAAATAAAATTGATGGTTCACATGTTCACCAAATATCATATAAAATAAATACATGTTCATGCAAATTATAAAATAAAATTGATGGTTCACATGTTCACCAAATATCATATAAAATAAATATATACATGTTCACCAAATATCATATAAAATAAATACATGTTCACCAAATATCATATAAAATAAATATATGTTCATGATATATGAGTTTGTTTAGGACTGCTGCAAAATATATATTTCCAAACATAAATTTTTTACTATACGAAAAAATAAAATAAAATTGAATAATAATATTTTTTAATTCCATCGTCACATGTAAAACTACAAGATTGACATCACATATCCAATACTCACTAGCCAATGCATAAAGTAACTCACGCTCCAATGCACACATTAAATTGCACTTCCTTTTACTTCATGTTCATACCAATAGGATGTTAAATGGATATGTGAATGTGCAAATTTATGGGATAGTATTATAATAAGATAATTCTACTATAGAGAGGCAAGGTAAATATTAAGGATGTTAAATGGATATATGTGAATATGCAAATTTATGTGAAAGTATTATAAATAGATAATAATACTATAGAGAAGAAGGTTAAATACTAAGGAGAGCTAGTAAAGTCTATATGCGAGCTCTCTTTAAAGTGTAACGTGTATTTCTATGAACATGAGATGAGAGATTAAAATATTCTTTAATTATATGTAGAGAGGAAAGTTACTTGAAAATGACTATTTAATAACACTAAGAGTGGTTCTCATAAGAGGAATGATCACGATCCTTGACCTAACACGGCTTGTTACATAGGTGAATTTTCTTAGTAAAGTCAAAATAATGGAGAGAGACTTATAATTCCATGTAATTGCATATAACCTCGCATCTCGCATGTCACTTAATGATGAAAACATCTCAAAGAGCAAGGACATTAGGAAAACACAACAAAAAATGTAGTGATGGAGAAGGACATTAGGAAAGAATAACGAGATTAGAATTGCAAACTAATTATAATGAGATTCACCATTTTATAAGCAATTTATTCTATAACCAATTTACCAATTTATTGATAAGAAAATCCAATTTATTGATCACAACATTAATAAATTTGCAAAGGAAGATAACTTAAAATTTGAAATCCAATTTATTGATCACAACAACATTAAAAGGGAAGATAACCTAAAAATTGATCACAACAACATTAAAAGGGAAGATAACCTAAAAATTGATATAATTCTCTTTGGAATAAATTTAAGAAATTTATAAAATTTTATTCTATGATATGAAACAACAAAATTACAATCAAAATGTTTCTTCAAAATTTAGAACTTACAAGCAAAGAAAATTTATAAGAGTTTGAAAAAAATACATTTTATTTATTAAATAAAATTCTTACTAGCAATGCACTTTTGATGAAGACTAAATCTTCTACTTGATGAAGATAGAATTACCATCATGTTTCGATCCTCGAACCTATGGATTCTCAGGCCCACACATTAGTTAAATACAATTATAGGAAACAATTAAACATAATAAAAAAAAACTACCCCCAAGAGTTAAACTCCATAAGATAACCCAGTGTTTCACCAGATCGAGTTCCCATTGCATACATATAGAAAAAACCCGATAATCAACAAACTACCGACCAAGACGTAACTCGATAATCTTGGTATTTAACTTAACCAGTAGTCAGTTATGTGCTTGCAAAATCAATATATTTCAAATTACATATATCTCGAATGAATCCATTCATTCATTTATGTGGGGTCATAGTTTGTTACAAGTGATAATCCATGAATATTATTTAGTAATAATTTAAGCATCAAGTATCCTCACAGAGAGATTAAACACATAAATAACACACAATTTCCATTACATCAACCTGTGCAAAAACTGTTGCACTTCTATTCCATTCCTCTCGACCCGATCTTACAATATTTTTTCCACATCTAATCTACTCTCTCTAAATTACATTTAAACAAAAATACAATCACATGGATCATCTCATATCCACAATATTCTCCTCACGATCTATAACTAATCCCTATGATCTCTAACAATCTACTTGAAATAAACAATTTCATGCCAACTACACAACAAACCCTGTGACCTAGATGCGTATTTACATAAATCAC
This sequence comes from Picea sitchensis, assembly GCA_010110895.2. Taxonomy (NCBI): domain Eukaryota; kingdom Viridiplantae; phylum Streptophyta; class Pinopsida; order Pinales; family Pinaceae; genus Picea; species Picea sitchensis. The sequence goes on along the minus strand of SNQJ01S0061037.1, from coordinate 46,039 downwards.
AAGGAAATGGTGTTCTCCTACAACTCCAAGTCCATGTCTCACCTTCTGGAAGGTTTGAGAATTTTGTCTCATGCATTAGACTCCTAGGGTTAAAACATTTCATGATCTCATGATCATGTACCTTCATTATTGTACCATCTTCATTCTTGTCTTCCTTTTTCCTCATGCATCATTCTATAACACTAAGCTTATCCTCATGATCAACAGTGAGATGAAACCAATCCTTTCTTATGTAGCAAGCCTCTAGCCCCGATACCCAATATCCCATCAAGCTTTCACCTGAGCTTGACCTTTTGGTATTACTAGTTATGTCCTCTACAACCTTCTGAGAACTCCTTGCTCTTCTTTGTTTTCTGCATCTACCCACTCTTCACGTAGAAAATATTTTCCTTCTCTGATATCACTTGATGAAGACCAAATATTTTACCCGATGAAGATTGAATTACCAATGATTTTTTATCCTAGGACCCATGGATTCTCACGCCCACGCATTAGTTAAATACAATTATAGGAATCTATTAAACATAAAAAAATAAAAACAAAACTACCATCGAGAGTTAAACTCCATAAGACAACCCAATGGCTCAGTGGATCAATTTCCCACTGTGTACATATAAAACAAACCCAATAATCAACAAATCACTGACCAAGATGTAACCCGATAGTCTTGGGATTCAACTTAACCAATATCCAATTATGTGCTTGCACCGTCAACTGATTTCAAATTACAGAGATATGGAATGAATCCATTTGTTCATCTACGTGAGGTCTTAGTTTTTTACAAATGATAATCCATAAATATTATTCAATGATCATTTAAGTTTCAAGTATCCTCACACAGAGATTAAACACATAAATAACACATAATTTCCATTACAACAACCTATGAAAAAACTGTTGCACTTCTATTCCATTCCTCTCAGTATGATCTTACAATATTTTGGCCACCTCTAATCTACGCTCTATGACTTACATTTAAATAGAAATACAATCACGTGGATCATCTTAGATCCACAATATTCTCCTCACAATCTATAACTAATCCCTAGGATCTCTAACGATCTACTTGAAATAAACAATTGCATGCCAACTACATATCAAATCCTATGATCTAGATGCATGTTTACATAAATCACGAGGAAATCGTGTTCTCTTATAGCTCCACGTCCACGTCTCTCCTTTTGGAAGGTTTGAGAATTTCAACTTTGACTTGGGATGGTTTTTCTCCTCCATCAACTTTTGTAAATAAATAATGCAAGAATTAAACCACACTATCAATTCCCTACCATAATAATCATTATAGCAACTACATTAATTCTAGGATGACTCACTAAGTATTGTTTGTTATGCACTAAACACCCAAATATCATACAAAGAGAAAGAGAAGTAACTCCACACCTTGAGAATGAGAGAGAATAATGAATGTTAATCTTCATAAGAGGTGTTATACAATTAATTTCCACCTGGTCTTTTGATGGGAATCATCTAGGGGTTAGCAGTCTGAAACACTGAATCATACCTCTTTTCCCCTGAGTTTACTTTACCTTTTTTACTGGTCGTTGGTTGCCAATTTTCAACTTATGACCATAAAGTGTTGGTCGCTCCTTTTCCTATTGCAAGGATCGATCTGTCGCTCCCTGCAAGAATGTTGGGCCTGACTGGGTCTGTTACTCCCTTTTTAGGATTGGTTTTGTGAGATGCGATATTATTCATGGTTCGACCTTGAGAATATTTTCATCTTGGGCATGTATATCTTATACAAATTACCCTTTGATCTTATCTCTACTATCCTATAAATAATGGAGGTCTCTCATGGGAAAAGGGGGGAGAAAGAAGGAAGCAAACTTATTCTGGTAGTTTGATTACAAAGATTGGGAAAGGAACTTGGGAAAGGACTGCATCAAATTCTTTGTAAGGTGTAATCCATTTGTTTTATCAATATAATATGTACAAGATGTTTCCCTCTACTTGGATGTGTATGTAATTTCTATGTTTCCTTGTGGAGAAATTAATGTTTTCATGTGTTATGATAAATTATTAGATCTATGATTAATTTATATGTGATTAGTTTGATCTTGTGAAAGGTTTTTGTGTCTCTATGTGTGTATATATAAGTTGGTAAGAGCGAAAGGGATCTTCGTGGAAGCTAGTAGCTAAGGAGCGTGCATGGAAAACCATCAGATCACTAGGTAAGCCTTCCATTCCATCAACTTGTAGATCATTTTCATGTATGAATTAGATCTAGGAAAATCTATCGTTTGCATCTCTATTATGTCTTAGGTCTAGGAAGAGCCTAAGGGAGGTATCTCCTGCAGGGTTCATTTACCCTACAATAGACTGATGACTCCACTAAGTCATTGTTATTTATTCAGTTTCTTCCTTGATTTCTTTGATCTATTTTTCCAATATACTTGCTTGTTTTAAGCCCTGATTTTTGTTTTCAATTTGTCAATAAGTCTTTTCTTAGGCTATTTGTAAGTTTTTAGTCTCAGATATGATATATCTTCCTAGGATATATTAGTTTTTGTATTTGAACAATCACATTTGTGAGTTATCCATTCCCATAGAGTGACCAAAACCTTTGTCACTAGCTGCTGCATTGTAGGGACTGACCACCTCCTTTTGGTTGCTAGTTGATCCATTGTAGGGGGAGACCAACCTGAGAATTACACTATAAGGAGTGACTAGTACCTTGTGGTCACCCTCTAGCCCTCTGCAAGGGGTGACTAGAGCTTTGTGGTTTCCCTTTGGTCATTAACATGGAGTGATCATGCTCTAAAAGCCAATTTTTGAAGGGACATCCTTCAAATAAGGCCCATATCTGTGTATGTCCTTTCTTCTACCCCTCCATATTTCTCTCAGATCTGTCCCAAAAATTATTGCTGCAACATTTTTTGAAAGTCATTTTGAAATTTTGACATGTGCCATTTTGTTTATTTGATTAAAAGCATTTTTTCGTTTTATGGGTACAATTTAGGTTATCTAATCTCATACCCTTGGGATTTTAGTGATGATGGTAGTTGTGTGAGAGTCCACTTATTTCTAAAAATATTTTGGGTGTTCCTTTAGATTTTCTTCCATTTCTTAAACAAAGCCAACTCTCTCAATTTTCATCTCATATTAGAGTGCAATCCTTTTTCAAGTTATTTGAAAAACGATTTTTTACCTTTGAAAGCTTGGGTTGTGCGTTAAAGGCATTCTTGTGCTTGAATTTTTCCTTGGGTGATTTTTCATAGTTCGAGTGTTTTGGTATATATTTAAAAAGGGCTTGTATTTATTTAGGATTTCGAAAACAATTATTTGCTAGATTGGCATCATTCTTCTTTCCATTTAAAGAGGCAAATTGAAAATTTGCATGATATCAAGTGCTTGTTTATATTAAGAAGAAAATAACTCTTCTCCTTCTTGTAGACAAAATTCATTGAAAATAAATGATTGTTTTTCATTATTTTTGCATTCTATTGGAGTCGAGTCTCACACATCATTAGTTTCATCTCTGTGGACCTTTCTAAGTAAAAATGACCATTAAAATCAACCAAAGTGTTAATAAAATTGACTAGACATATATGTTTATTGTAATACCCCAATTTTGATTCCCCATATCCTAATAGTTAAGAACATGTGTTTCCTCATAAGAGGTCACAAGTTCAAATCCAGAGGGGGGTAGGGTATGTATACCTCTGTAGACTTTACTAGTCAAAATCGTTGGGCAGAGGAGGTCTCATACACCAGTTTGGTGTCTGGCTTGGCCATGACCTTAAAAATAGATTATTGTTATTGTTATTATTTTGTTATTTTATGAAAGGATGGAGTTGCCAAACAATTAAAAGAGGCTAGAGTTCCTAGGGAATGTAATGTTTTGATCATTATTATTAATAAAATACATCGTTGGCTACCAGACGAACAAGGAAAAGAGTTATAAGGGGCTATGATTCCATGAGAGAGGAGGATTAAATGGATAAGTCTTTTTATTATATTTTGTTTACCCATAATTACTTTAATGGAGAGAAGTGGTTACATGAGCTTCTTGGTGAAGGCCACATGGTTCTTGATTTCCAAGTAAATATATAAACCCATCTTTTGGGTTGTTTGAGGGTTATTCTCCATTCACATTTTCACTCTTTCATTCATTGTTTCTCATTCATTCATTCTTGGTCTTGGATTGGGACATGGGGGTGAGTCGTTGAGGAAGATCCATTTGTTTGATGGTTGTAGTAACGACTGGGGTATTCGAGCCATGAATGTGTGCCTACATGCTTGATATGCATTGACATGTACTAAAGTTTATTCATATCTATGAGTCATGAGATTCCTAGCATGGAGATTCTTGAGCAAATGCACTCCAACCCTAGAAGGAGGTGGAAAACCTAAGGGATTGCATGGCAGAGAATGGGGTCCATTCTCTTGGGTTGTGCAAGATGGATAGAAGAGGGTTGGTGTAATTTGGATTGCTGTGTGTTGAGAAACTTGTGAGAGCTTGAGTGCTTACTGGTTGGGAAGCTGAGTGACACCCTAGAACCATCCTTGTGGATTCATAGCCCTGGATCGGGGGTGAGATGCTATTGAGACTTGGAATAATAATGTCTATGGTTGGGTTGAACATCCTTGTTCTGCAGCCAATTGGTGAATGTTTTCGAATAAGATAAGTGGTCTTTGTCATGTGTTTCTTTTCTTATATATTTATTTCCATTGTGTATTAATTATTATCTCTGATATTCATATTTTATAATATACATGGTATCAGATTTCTAAATCATTTTTGAGGTGGGTTTTTGGAGTAGTGTGCATGGCTTGTGAGTGGATGGGTACGTTGTAGATTGGTATTAGAGCTTCTAGTTCAAGCATCAGACTAGTATGGGCCAGAATGAGTGTGAATTAGGAAAACTTGTTGTCGCAGATTTCGGTCTGTGTGAGTTTGGAAAAAAAAAACCATAGAGATTAGAGAGAAATCTCCCCAAATTCATGGGAAAATTAGATTTTAAAATAATTCAAAATTATCTCAGAAGTTAATGGATTTGATTTGCAGAGTTTCATAGATGAATTTGACTTGGAAGGTTGAAAAATTCATATTTTAATGGCTACTGTAGAATGGTGAATATTTCAGAGAATCGACAACCAAGATTGTGTTCGACCTTGAGATTAATGGCCCAGATTTGTTCTTGAATAATTTTAAAATCCTAATGTTTTCAAATTTTGACAAAGTTACCATATCGACGAATGAGATTCATTTCGGTGGTTTGGAAAAGGAGGAAGATCGACAGTCTGTAGTCATTTTCGGCCATTTGGGGAAGTTAGAGGAAATCAATGGTCGAGATTAGTTTGAGTGGGAGATCAACGACCGATATTCACCTGGGTTTTGGCTGAAAATTACTAAGTGTTGAAATTTGTCAATGAAAACCTCTGATTATTGATGGTTGATGGTCGGGGATCGACAAGTTTTATTAAAGTGTTGAAGTTTTCCAGGAGAAATCTTCGATCGCCGATGGTCGATGGTTTTGGATAGACAAGTTTTGGCAAAGTGTTGAAGTTCTCTAGGAGAAACCTTCAATCGTCGATGGTCAATGATTGGGGATAGACATGTTTTGGCGAAGTGTTGAAGTTCACCAGGAGAAATATCCAATCACCGACAGACGATGGTCGGATATCGACAAGTTTTGGCGAAGTGTTGAAGTTATCTGGGAGAAATCTTCGATTGCTAATGATCGATGGTCTAAGATTGACAAGTTTTGGTGAAGTGTTGAAGTTTTCTAGGAGAAATCTCTACTCATCGATGGTCGATGGATCAATATTGATAGATTTAATTTGAAGTTTAGATTCTTCCAAGAGAAAATGTCGATGTCCAATGGAGAAAAGAAGGTGATGACATGCCATTCCACTTCATCATCCACATGTCATTCCATTTCATCCAAGTTGATGAATTGGGTTGACATATCATGCTAGGTCATCATCCACGTCTCATGCCTTGTCAGCATATTTTCCTCGTCAGTAAAGGATCGATGGTTGATGGCCAATGATTGGCATTGGAAAGATTCGTGGGTGACTTTTAGATTGCAGAGAAAAATGATCGATGGTCGATGGTTGATGATCGGGCATCGCAAAGATTAGTGGGAAGGTTTGGTTCACACAAGAAATCATTTCTCCTCGATTTTCTATCACTGGTAGAGAGAATATCAATGGTCCAAAATTCTTTCAATTGAGATCGACGGTGTAGATCACACTTAGGAAAAAATGTTCCACAATTTCAAAAAAACAAAAAACTAAGTATGGAGCCATTTTCTTATTTTTTACCATAACTGGAGCATATTAAGTCTTTGTGAGATGAATCTTATGGGTTTTTTCCAAAGAGAGGAGATCTAAATAAGTGTTAGACATGGCCCTCATCTAATTCATCTTGGATTTGTCAGAAAATGTAAAATAGTGGTTTTTAAATATTTGGGTCCAAATCATTGTCAGGGATCCAGATTAAGATGAAACTCTTATAGAGAGTACAAAAATGTAGACATGTAAATAACCCATGAAAGAATTGAATGTAGACATGTAAAAAATGCTAAGGGGATTGGAATGGGGATACTAAAATATGCCAAAATCCACTATTTCAGGATTTTTGAGATTTTCAGAGGGGGAAAAGTGACCCTAGCTCACAAAATTGGAAAACAAATTTACTCAATATTTTATATACTAATTGAGACAAACGACTTTGGTATAGTGAAATGTTTCTAGAAGTACACAAATTGTGAGATAACTAGTTTTGCTAAAATTTCTAAGTCTGGAAAAAGGGCGAAAAGGGACAAAGTTGCAGATTCCAGATTGTTATAGTTTTTTTTATTGGTGCATCATCTTGAAAATCAAAGAGTTGTTATGAATTCCTTGTCAATATTTTTAACTATGTATCATATAAACGTTTCTCTAGTTCCTGATATATTTTCATCTACAGTTGACAAAAGTTGGCACTTCAATAAAATTGTACCAATGGAGAAAATGCATAAAAATGGTGAAAGTGACTTTTTAAGGAAGCCATAACATTCAGATCAGAGATCAAAATGAGACATGAGTATAGTCGTTGAAAATATGATTCGAAGGAGAATAACATTTATTTTTTATATTTTGGAGAATGATGATATATTTATTCATGAATTGAGCAGAAAAGGGACATGTAGCATTGTTTGACAAAACTTTTATACTATGCATAATTCTAACAAAATGGTTGCTTGCATATTTTGCAGAATTAGGAAGTATAACCATATAATTTCAATATAAGATTTCATATTCAAGAAATGGAGGAAGGAAAGGGAGCCTTAAGTCATGATAAAGAAGCCAAATGCCAAAATATAATTGTTGGTAATGCATAGACATAATCAAATGGGCACATGAGCATAGGATAACCATAAACCTTAATAGAGACGGTGAGAACCATGAAAATATAAGTGCATAGTTACAAAGAAGAAAATGAGAGGTTGTTGAGAGAACAAAATAAGATAAATTCTCAAGTGATGCAAAGCCTAAGTCAATTACATAGGCAATGAAGGAATAGATCAGACTCAAACTAGGAGGAAGAAGGTAGATATGATGAAAGAATAAATAACTTCAGAAGAAATAGTCATTCAAGAAGTGCTAGCAGAACTCATAGACATCATTCATCACCTTACTCAAAAAGGAAATTTTATGCATATGAAGACTCCGTAATCAGTCCATAAGTGCCTCATATTAGACACCAAAGAATAAGACATTAATTGGAAAATTTACAAGGATATTTAAGGAAGATTAAGCCACCATCCTTTGATGGTGAAAGAGGAAGGGAAGATGATGCTAAATCCTGTTTGCTTGGAATCAAGAAGTATTTTCAGGTGCACAACTACTCATCCAACCTAGAAGCCAGAATTTCCACATACCATTTGCATGGAAAGGTTGTTATGTGATGGGATCAACTAAAGCAGATTGAGCACATTAATGAGAGTAGGATCACTTGGAAGCATTTTAAGTGATATTTTCAGAAGGAGTATCTTTCATAGAACTTCTATGAAAAAATATGCAAGAGTTATTTGAACTAAGGTTGGGAAGCATGACCATGTCAGAATATGAAAATAATTTCTTAGGATTGTTGAAGTATGTGGGGTTTATAAAAGATGAGAGGGTGAAAATATAGAGGGTTTTAAGTGTATTTCCATCATTTTATAAGGAAATGGTTCAGTATGATGATCCTACAACTTTGACAGAGTCCATTAGGAAGGATAAGTACCTATATGAGTAAGGAAAGGGAAAAAAATCCATGCTGAAATCTTGGAAGGATAAGAAGAAGGAGAAATATGATCAGAGGAGGAAGGGATTCAAACCTCCTTTCAACATAAACAACCCTAATAGAAATCAGCAAGATCATTCTGCTAAAGATAAATCCAAGAAATAATATTTGTAACATCCCACTCTGGCGCATTGAGCGAACTTATTCTTTGAGGACACTTGATCGCAAGTGATCTGGATTATTATGATATTAAAACATTTGACTTTGAATATGATGTGTCATGGGTAGATGACATGTTGTTTTACTACATTGACATAAACAGGTGCTATTGACTCGGTTTTACTGAGTGTGTAGGGTTTTGGACCTTGAGGATGCAGAGGCATCGATGAAACCCCTTGGAATCCGTATCGAGTCAGGGAGTATGCTATTGGGGTTTGATTGATTTACTATGATATTAATACATTTTGATTAGATGATATGATGTGGACATGTTCTGACATGATTTGTTGATGATGCGGGCTGACGATAGCTTGCTGACCAGACTCACATATGGAGTAAAGGGGTCACACACGACTACCAGATAGGTTGAGGGAGAGGTGTGGACAACAACCCTGCCACAGCCTACTAGCACTCCTGTCGTGGCTCGAAATGTAGGTTAATGATTACCTAGTTCGAGAGGATCCACGATGCCATGAGGGAAGACTGTGACAGTCGCTCACGATGATTCTAAGGGGTGCACAATAAGGTGGGGTCCTTATTCATTAGAAGCCCTTGGTCTCCCACAAGTTCACCTGGTGAAGTGTTGACTCCAGGGGTTATTGATATCTACCAATCAGTCAAGAGGTGAGTGGCACCCTTGGAGCATGTGGTGCATCCTAAAGGGCATGTCGCACAAAGGAAACAAAAGAGGTGAGTGGCACCCTTGGAGCACGTGGTGCGTCCTAAAGGGAACTTCGCGCAAAAGAAACAAAAGAGGCGAGTGACACTCTTGGAGCACGTAGTGCATCTTGAAGGGCACGTCGCGTTGATGATGATAAAGGAACAAACCTAGATGGCCCTAAGAC